>JBCEWB010164000.1:0-10382 GCA_039654565.1 Peronia peronii | reverse complement strand
TAAATACCGGGTTCTTGAGGGCCTATATGTGCCCCCCATATCTTTTTTTGTCCAAACCAAGAGTGTCTTGACCTTTAGTATGGCATATAGTCCACAACTGAGCTCTGAACTAGCAGAAAGAACGGAAAGTTTTATAGGACGTGGAAATTCATTTCAGAACGCTTATACTAATAATCTGCATGATCAGCAGTTTTTTTCGCCTCACAGTGGTCATCTAATGTCCATCCCTGGCACTGGAGTTCATGATATTGCTAGTCATAATCAAGTGTGTTATGCACTTTTTGCCTATATATAATCATATAGCGATGATCTACGACTGCATCTAACAGCCAGATGGAGCCAAATCCTGGTTGACAGTAGGCTAGGCCTACCGTTGAATGATCGTTGGTCAAACACGTTAGAATGGACATATCCACTTTCTCATACCATTTTTATACGCAGAAAAGGCAGCGTTTTTAAGAGAAAACAAAAACCCAAAATCGCATTTTTTAGCAAAATCCATATTTCAGGACTATCTATCTACCTATCTATCTGTCTGTCTGTCTGTCTGTCTATCTATCTATCTGTCAATTCCTCCATTCTTGTCTATCGGTCTCTCCATCTATCTGTCTGTCAGTCTACCTATCTTTCCATCTATCTGGTGGTTCTGGTGGCATGACCTCTGGTGTAATTAATGTACTAAGTTCAAAACTGACTGATTGATATGAATCACTCACGTGGGCTGTAGTATTCAAACACGTGTACTGGGCTAGGAGCAGATTTGACCACGAGCTGTGTCTGGGTGACACGGAATGTGTAACATATTTCATCCTGGTTGATCTGAGGAACACATGAAGATAACTTAAAATGTAAGGTGAACAAGACAGTGAGATTTCTACAAGAGGTTAAAAGTTGATATGATATTGACATATTGAGAACAAGATCCCCATGGCTTCGATATCATTGGAAGACACCAATAGGGCAAAAGTGTCAACTGATGAGAGCCATACATACCAGGATCACTACAAAAGTTTCTGAAGTCAGGTAGACCCACCCGACTTGAGCTAGATTTAATGATTTTTGCATACCTGCAAGTATGGCAAATCATCAAATTTCCATAGTTTCAGAATACATCCCTTCTGGATAGGCTATACCAACATCAGGCGCAATTTCAGTGTCTCCGTTTTTCTATTTTCTTAAGTTCGCCATATCTTCAAAGCCGAGATTTTCGAGCGATGATTTATTATGACTGCCTGAAAGATTACCGGCAAAGGATTGATATAAAAGTTCGCACTCGAACTCGAATGCGGAATTTCGTAGTGAGTGTAAAACAGTGAAATGGGTATTGGCAAGGGACGGGAATACAGCTCTCAATCTGATCTCGGAACGGGAGAGGAGTTCACATATGGATTTGTCAAATGATTTTATAGTTGGACAGCAAAACAATTTATATATTGGAGTTCAACTGTAAAATCATTAATAATAAAGCATTATCGTGTCAAAATTTGCCGTTTCTTTTGTGGTATTGTCATTCTCCGCGATAAGAGCTATTCTTCTATTCCTATACACCTACATTGTTTCCGCGATGCAGTTCACCCCTGACATAGATTCTACGCAGTTTCGTCTGTCTTCAGATAGAGCTCTCTCCTGTTGTAGAGAAGGTAAAAATGCCTACAATTTAAGTATTTTCGAAATACACTCGTAAACACGATCACACAGACACACGTTTGGCTGCCTGTCTTTATATGTTACAAACATATCATTTCTATTCACATTATTCCAGTAAGGGAGATACTTTACCTCATCAAAATACCACACCATCTTCCTGTCACTAAACTCAATCTGTCTCAAGAGGCCGTCCGCTGCGATACTGACACGATCAACATCGTAGCCTGAGGGAATTCCGATTTCTTGAACAGCCATCCCGCTGCTGGTGCCGGGACCCAACCATCTGGCGAGAAAACGCATAGAATGCATTTAAAAACAAATTGACTTAGCTGTCCAAGTAGTCTTCAAGCTAGAAAACATGTGATGTATATAAGAACGAGTCAAAAGAAATGGGAATTTAAATTCATCCCGTCACTAACAATGACTTTCTGGTCGAAAGAGGACACTTCCTTGCAAGGAAGTAGAGAAATTTCTGTGGAGAGACAAAAAAAAGCTGGTTCAATCCCTAAGTAATTTCCATTCTGCTCTGAGTCTGAGCGAGCATGTAAAAAATAAATATCGTAATGTTTCCAAACTCATTTTGTGTTATTCTTGTGCACTGCCTTTGACAATACAATGCCATCCTATGAGAGCTGGGGGGGGGGGGAGGGGGGGGGGAGAGACACAAGGAAAACAAAGAACAATTAAATACTGCATAATTGAGAGGAAAGCTGACACAGAGAGTATTGCTGTGAACACTGATAAACATTTTACAGGATTTGATGGCTATGTGTTTGAAGAACAGGTGTCCAGTTTCTAACTGATAATTACAAGGCTATGACTTTTGGCTTTATTCCTGAGCCTGAAATAAAACGATCAGAAGGCGCAGCCTGTGTTTTATTGCAACCAGGTTTGACGCAATAACTTCAGTAAACAAAAAAAATAGAAGTCAAAAAAAGTTAATTTCAGTTTCCTTGTCTTGTTTAAACTTACCAATAAACACATTCATTGCTACATACCTTCCTCTCGATTTGTTGTTCTTGTTATTTTCATCTTTAATTACACAGAGACTTGCAACCTTTTCTGTTCCTTATCACGCACTTTACCTTCATATTCAATCCTCTAGCTTTTAAAGAACTATGTTCAGATGTTTAAATAAGATGATAAATTTGGAAAGAATTATTACAAGCTGGTAATGAAAGATTAGACGAGAGACTAACTTGGTACACGTCTTCACTCGCATGGAGGTGAAAACTTCGACTACAATGGTCACAGTCAGAGCAAAGGTCTCATCACCAACCTCCTCACCAACGTTATAAAACAGGCCGATCTGAAAGAAAGACAATATATTTTGCAAGATGTGTTAAGATTTATCAATAACAATAAATTGATATATAAAATGGTGCGACAGTTTACAATAGTATCAATTCAAAACATGCCACTTACACACACTCACACACACACAATACACACACAACATATCCACACATGCAGGAACGTGCAAACACACACATCCATAAGTAGATAAGACAGTCTACCGAGTATCATGCCAATCATTTCAAGATCCCGAACGCTACACCTCTTTTCTTCACGATAGAATCTCTAACAGAATTGTCATTTAATTATTAAAAGTCAAAATAATAAAAGGACACAACCGGGCGCCAGAGATGTTACGTTACTCATAACGTCAGTTTTTTCCTTTCTTTTCTCATACTTCTATTTTTGCATTATTTTCTCATAAAATGAGAGAATTTGTTTCAAGTGCATGGCTTTTGTTTCTGGCCATGAAGACAATAAGATTGTGATATTATTAGTGTTATTTTCACAGGTAAGATCTAGAATTTGTATTATTGTTGTTCTTTCTGTTGTTGTTGTTGTTATTGTTGTTGTTGTTGTTGTTGTTGTTGTTGTTGTTGTTGTTGTTGTTACCTCAAGCAATGCCAGTCCTCTGCCCCAAGCATCAATGTTTACAGTCGAAGGAATGTACTTTGTCTGAGGAGAGACCAGGCCAGGATGAAGAAACCGTCATCATTATCCTCATTGATCTGTGACATTGCAATTTGCATCATCATCTTTCACAGATATTTCGTGACTCTCAACATAGATCTGATTACATTATTCTGATATACATGTGGTGGACCGTGGAAAGGTTGTATTATCGATATCAAACACTTTCTCCTCCTAGGGAACATTTATTTAAAATTAATTGTGCTAATTAAAATATTAATGCAGAGTGACTAAGCAAGTTTTCGTTTATTCTAGTTCAGTTGTCTCGATTTTTGGCGTGTTTTTAAAACATTGGGAGATCATTGGCAGCCCAAAGTGACCACGGGATCTCCAGATATTTCTGTAAATCTATGTCTGAAACCGTCACTTGACAACCAGACTAATTTCAGTTTTGTTAGTGGTGTTGATCTCGAAGTAGTCACTTACCATGACTGTTACAGAGGCAATATGCCCGCTACATGCTAGAAAAATCTAAATATTACGAAAGTATTCAAGTAAGATTGGGTCAGAGAATACAAGATTTTGTTCAATATTGCCATCAAGAAACTCATTTTTTGACTCCTCGCTTTAAATATTCCAGATCAATATTTGCAGACCATCGAAAGATCAAAACGACATTCATTGTTAAAGTGATTTGTCTCAAAGAAATACTAACATGCTTGTAGTTTGTGTCTCGAGCTCCTCGACTCATTTCACATCTATTGTCAGACTGTGAGTATGGCCAAGAAATCGAATATTCAATACATCGTCATTTATTAATTTTTAGATATTTAGATAGCAGGAATTCTCAATGTAAAACATTCTGAGAAGTGGCACAGGACAAAAGTAAACAAGAAGGGAGAAAATCGTTGCCGTTAATTCTGTTAGAAGGTTCTCCATCACCGACTTTCTCATGGCGTTATAATATCAATTCTGTGAGTTCTTTTTTTTATATTTATTCTGTCTATTTTGCACTCTCCCATTCATTGCCCACACTTTTGCATGGAGGTATGTGATTCCTTTCATGCACTGTGTTAAAACCGGTCCTATTATTACTATCTGTGACATTGGTAGTGTCGGTGGCCTAGCGGTTGGGCCGTCGGACTCAGGATCTAAAGTCTCGGGTTCGAATCCTGACTGGTCCCGAGATTTTGTCCTTGGGAAAGACAATTTACACAAATTTCCTGACTCGACCCAGGTTTAAATGGGTACCCGACTATAGACAATGATTGGTATTGTTAGATTAATAAGGATTTGAGCGCTTAACAGGCAGCCGCCTTGTATGCTTCCCAGGAAGCTGAGAACGTTCGTGAGTGCCTTCTTTGGGTCTGTCGGAGTAATAATAGATTGTAAAGCGCTTAGAGCCTGTACTTACGGGGATAAGCGCTATATAAATGCTCTCTATTATTATGATTACTTATCTGAATCACTACACAATCTTTTTTCAAGAAAGGCCATTGTTTTTATTGTTACAGAACGTTTGAGTGAGGTAAATACCAATGGTGGAAATTCCACTCTGAAATTGTTCCGTCAGGAAGGAGATAATTCATCAATCGACATTTGATACTTTTTAACTTCCATTACCTCTCTGCTTTGCAAGACCAGTCTGTTAGACTGGTTAACATCGAAAGAGTAGGATTGCATGTTGTCGAGACTGACATAAAGATCCATCCGTACATCTTGCTGAAACGATTGACCAAACTCTGCCAGGGCTTGCAAAGCCACGACTGTATCCTGGCAACACAAGAAAACAAAAGTGACACTTATGTGACAGGAAGTCAGCATGACAAGAACTGCAATGAAATCGGACATCAGTTGCTTTCCTTATTAGATTATATATGGCAGTCATTTTTCAAGATTTTGTGAGCTTTTGGTCCCAGTCTTTATTTGTGGATAGAATAATAATATTAGTGTGCTATAACAAGGCACGCAATAGGCAGTACTATCAAGGTACAAAGTACAGGTAAAAGAAGAACAGAAAAATGCATGATGTTTTAAGGTACAGTACTTGCAAAATCATGAAATGATGTTTAAAGTATCCACTGATTATAGGTAAATATCAATATACATACATGTGTCCTTTCGTTTCAGTCTATAGAATGTACTGTGAAATTCAGAGTGAATGGTAATAAGTCAACAATTGTCATTGTCTGTTCAGAATTGTTATGAACGGGCAGATTATCTTTAGTAGTGGACAAAAACACAGAAAGAGTACCTGTGTGCTTTTAAAGCCGCCATTGGTGTTCCGTTGTTGGACGATCCAGGACATCACATTGAGTCCAGACTGGTAGTTTCCACGTATGACATATGTCAGCAAGACATAGGCTGTGATCTCTACATCAATAGCTTTGTCAGTTTTTGAACCTTCGTGCCAAAACGTCACTCTATCTGGAAAGAAAAAATATGTATTGTCACAGTGACATCCTGCTTTAGTTTTATTTGGTATGAAGTTAACCTTTGACATTAACAGTAGGTTTAGGTTACTTGGCATACACGAACCCTAAACTCTATATGAATATACATTGGTGACTGTGACTGTTGCTGAATTTAACAATTTCCAGCTCAGGCTGTCTATGTCAGTCACATAAATTCTTTTGAAAGTTTACATTCTTTTATCTGGATAAAAAGTAGTTCTTGCTTTACACTGGCAAGAAGTACACGCGAGAGGAAATCATCTATTTGTCACCCTTAATCTTGCATTACTGAGAGAATCTGATATAGATTGCCGCTCTATTGTAATATACAGTTACAAGAATCTAGTACAATATTGGACATCTTATTTTTTCTTCACAAAACAGATTGTCCAGATCCCGACTGATCAACAAGATAAATGAAGACAAATCCAATGTAAAAGACTGATTATGCCTCTTACATATTATTAAGACAATAATGATCTTACTCTCCACAGATGTTGTTACCTTCACGTGTGGCTCTCTGCTCTACTCGTTGGAATACAGAATGAGCTTTCGGACTGCCAGCTAAATGGAGAGCGTATGACGACAAAGCTAAGTAATACAGATCTGTGGAGGTCTCAGCTGTCCTTTCTACATAGTCGATGGCTTTGTTGATTTCAGAAGACAAGGGCTGTGAAAGAAGAAGACTCCATTTATTAATAAAGAGATCAAGCCAATTATCGAATGTGTTTAGCATGACATGCATGGTATTCAAGGAATCCCGACAAGATATAATGTATTGATTATGTCAATCAATTGAACCTTTTTCCTACTTTTGCTAACCTTCAAATAATACGTAGAAAACAAAAGTTAATTACATGTACATATTTGGCGACAAAGATATTTTTATTTATGTCATATATAGTTTGGTTTGTGGGATAAAACAAATATAAAAAAAAAGTAATATTTAAAGAAAAAAATCACTTTAAAGGCAAAGATAGGAAAATTTTCTGCCACGAAGAGAACAAAGCCAATCCACTGAATAAGAAAGAGCAAAATATCTAAGAGTTAGTGAACTACATGACCATGAGAAATGAGTACAGGGTCTTGAAAAAAACAGATGACCCGAGAGAATGGATGAGTGCAAGGATGATGAAAGAAACGGTAGCTGATGAACATCAAGACGACATGGATGAAAATTCTTACCATCACCTCATCTCGGTATTCCAGCAGAGAGATGAGGACGTAGGCCGTCAGAGCTGGTCCCTTTCTGGTGCGTCCCTATCAATATAGGATTACATTCCGTCATGGTCGTTACACGCTCTGTCCGTTTATTTGGATCCATTCTATTGCCATATTCAATGGTTGTATATTCCATTGTCAAATCTTTGACATCTTCTGTTCCATAATTATGACACATTCTGTTGTCATAATTTTTAACATGTCCTGTAGAAAATATTTGATCCCGCTCTTTTCCTCTTATGACCTTTACTCGTAAAGTATAACTGATGTGTTATTAAAATTGTGATACTGTCTGAAAAGTGACTATAATGGCTTCAAAAACATTTTAAGACCTCAGCTGGCTCCAGAATTTTTCAGTTGTGAATTCCCTCTATACGATGGAGAAATATGATATTTTATGCTTAGTAAAATTTTGTATTATTCAGGACAAATTTCCATTTGAATATATTACAATCTCAGCTTGTCAAATCCTATCCCACTGCATCTCTCATATAATATATAGAAATTGCATATATCCTTACCGCCAGGTTGTCATGCGCAATATCACGGTTTTCTACGAACTGGCCCGCAGAATTCTGTTGTTGTGTTAACCATCGGACAGCCCTGGTCAGGACTTTGGGATCCACATAGATGTATTTTTTGGCCTGGTGGAACACTCGAGTGACAAAAGCCGTCAGCCTGGAATGCAGAGAGCATATTGCAATATCCCCAGTTGAACAAGAGAATGGCAATGTACAGCGTAGGAATTACATTTTGTTATATAATTATGCATTGATCATTCAATCAAGAAATTAAGTAACTCACTTTGATTTCTACGTAACACATTTGAGACCTCGGGCTGTTGAGATCAGCTCAACAATATTGGTTGCTCTGCCTTTCTCTTTGCATAGCTGAAACTATCATTATCTCCACTATCCTACGATCGTATAGGAGGTGTTATTGAAACATCTTGAATGACAAGGAAAAGGCACTTTCAAAAGAAAACGAATTATTCTATTATCACTGTCAGCTCATATGACCGTAAAAAGTTTAAAGTTTTATTTTTGGCGTTTGGCAAGATTATAGTAATTTTCAAGTTTGCCCACAAAGATGGTATAACCAAATTCTATATATTTCCTAGCACCTGCCTTAGATTGCGCTACAGATTGAAATAAGGGTCACACTTATGTATAGATGTACTTGTATAGATATACTTGTTTATACGAAAAAAAAAAATAAAACATGATTTATAGAGGGGCAAAAGCCAGTCGGCCCATGATTAGGTTTCCTCTAAGCCGCTTTGATTTAGTTCGATAATTTTGATTAAAACGACGTGAGTTTCTGTATAGATTTCTCAAGACTAAAATATTCCTCTTGCATCTTGTTTTTTTTTTTTGTATAGGAGAAGGCTTAAACTATTTTTTTCAAGAGTTGATTTTAATGACATACCCTTCTTTACATTAATATGAAACAGAACATGGTTGATGATAGTCTGAGTAGTGTGCGTTAGGAGTTACATCTTGATATCTAATTCTTTTATGAAAGAGATCATACTATGAGTATACTCTACTCACACTAGGAGACTGGAGACAAAAGACACCTAAAATATGTCTAGAATAGCCTGAAATGAGATGTAAGTGGTGTATGGACATCGATTTCTTCGTGCATATCTTTACAATGTTAATTACGGTTAAGTTTATGCTGGACGTCGGAAAAAAATGATACATCCTTTACGAGTCAGGGAAACAGTAAATTTAATTGTTTATATCGTAGTAATACAATATTTTTCATTTCAAGTTTTTGATACTGTCTGATTTGTTCGGATCTACGCAAAGATTTCTTCTCAATATCTGACACACCAATAGGGCTGAAATGTGTTAATAATTATATTAACATTTTGTTCCGAATACATTTGCCCACAACGGTGCACAGGATGCCTAGAACTTCGCAAGAATTAATGATGTCTTAAAATTCAAAATGTTGTCGAAGTGTGATTTCACGCAGGATACAGAGTTCAGATATTAGATCCATGTGAATCTGGCATTTGGAACAGAAGATGAAAGCTTTGCTGCAGGATCATCATTATTTTCGTAATCTTTGTCATTTCATACAAATAAATGTCTCAAAATAAAGACATTTTGTAAACCGGTGACCAACTCAATATACCAAGGCTCAATATACAAACAAAGATGACAAATTCATGCGAAGGACGTTGATTGGGTGCCATCAGTCATCATGGTCATCAAATTAATCATCATTATACAGACAGATATTTGTTCTAAGGACAGAGACTGTCAAGAAGGCTATGCCTATTGGAGGCCCATTTATGCAGTAATGTAGGTTATTATTTGGAAAAAAAAATCACTGGGTGGCCAATGTTTCCAATTTTTAATGTCTGCTCATCACTGCTTCAATAAGAGACGATATCCTTTATCAGCTTCATCTTTGTCATCATCGCCGTTGTCATCATTAGAATATCATCAGCAACAGGCGCATTCTTTTAATAGAAATGTCCATCAAGACAGAAACTGCCAACCGACAACATGTTAATATAAGTAAATCTCACACAATTTGCTAATATATGACAAAATTTGTGGACTGTCAAATGATCGAGCCCCTTTGGTGTTCACTCACCATCTTCTTGATCATCATCATTTTATAAAAATGTGTGAAAACTAAGATGACTGTCTAACCGGTAACTAATCAAATACACTAAAAAAAAAAAAAAAGCAACAACAACAACAACAACAAAAAACATCGATGTTGACCAAACTAATATTACTAGCCAAATTTTCGAGCTCAGTTAGCTCTTCGTCAGGGCAATCATCTTCTTCATTATCATCATCATCATTATTTTATAGAAATATTTTCAACTTTATTATCAACATCATCATCATAAATGAAACCCATGACTTGATTATCGAAATCAGCCGATCAGTTGTTTCTTGAGTTGGACCTTAGAGGACAGAAGATTCCTGGAAATAGGCCTGTCAAGGCATTGTTAACTATCGAGTGCACAAATGAGACTAGTCAAATGAGAAATAATGTTTAAAACGACGGAGAGGAACTAATCATTGCTGTAGACGTGGTTGACATGTATAATTCAATTCCTCACATGGAAGGAATAGAGGCATGCAGGGAAGCTTTAACTGACTG
>JBCEWB010163989.1:0-10382 GCA_039654565.1 Peronia peronii | reverse complement strand
TCGATCTTCGTGTCCTGCCATCCCCCGATGCAGAACCCGCGAGTCGATCCCGGCCCGTTTGCTCCGTGAGCAGACGCTATACCACAGAGCCACTGCGTCCCCCTGACGTGGCGGGTCGTCACCTGCCTAACTTAAGATGGGCGGCAGTCGACCAATGGGATTGAATAATCCCTCCCACCAAAGGAGGTGAACCGTGGCGCCCAGCTCCTTCGCCAATCAGAAATGGGCGTAGAACCCGTAACTGCCTCCTCCCGTGTTTTTGGTGTTGTTGTTGTTTTTTTTCGGCTGCCCACGTAGTGACCTTTCCGGTTACGGCCTGGGTACATCGCGCAGGGCGTATGGAGATCTTGGGTAACCCAGCGTCCAAGATCCCTCTACTCCACCATGTAAGAAATGTCTGGAAGGAGAGCAAAGCAATACATTCAGGACCTACACAGTCGCAAAAGTTGCCAATAAAAGATCATTATAATAATACGCACAAAGTGATACCTGCTGCCATAATCGGCTCCGGCACCCGATTTGTTTGAGTTTACCCTATAGCCTTTCCCCATCCAAGGTGCCCTCAAGGCAGCGGATTTATTATTTGTTTAGGATTTACTCCTCTAGGTGGGTGCTTTGAGTTTGACAGTACATTTAATGTTCTTTATTTTAGTAATGTTAAGGAAAACAATTTTTAAAAAATAAATAAATGACAGTTCAACTATTGAGGAATGTGTCCTCTCAAATTTCATTTTCAGTGGCTCTAGAGAAACAGCTAGACGTTCCGTATTTACCAACAACATTCAGATCTGAGAGGAAGCTTGAGGTCAAACAATAAACTTCAGAATAATCAATCGACTAGGGCCATATCAATTAGCCGAACTCATAAATTTCACTGGCACGTTAACTTTACTTATCTAGTGTGGAAAACGACGACTGCGTTTAATCTTTGTTACATGTCTTTGATTTAGTTGTCTCTCTTCCTTTATTTCTCATGCAGTTGTTTTTCATGCAATCATCATTTTTCGCTTTGTTTCTGAAAATTTGCGGGTGGTACCGAGAATATCCAGAATATCCGAGGAAATAAAGGCCGAAGGGCTCATTCCTATGTAGATAGAGTAGGGAAAAGTAGAGTAGGAGATAGAGACGATAGTTATCTGTACATACCAAATAAGAATAATAAGGACCCACGAGTGACCAGAACAACACAGCGACACCCTCAGACCCTCGTGGGAGGACCTTTTAACACGGTCCACGAACTAAAGGATAGGAATAGCAGCAGGAAATAAAAATGTGGACCAACAAAAGTCAAAACAATATGGCAAATAGAAATAGTAATAAGGACCATATTGAAGTAAAATAGAAAACAAATAAAAAACAATAAACACACATCTTCAATCGAAAAAAAAAAAAGAATAGGGAGTAGCTGGATAGGCAGGCTGCTGGCGTTTTTTTTTTTTTTTTTCAAAAGTGAAGACAGCATTTTTTAAGACATAATTTTTTTCTTTCTTTCTTTTCATAAGTGAAGACAGGATTTTTTTTTCAAAAGTGAAGACAGGATTTTTTTTTTGAAAAGTGAAGACAGGATTTTTTTTTTTCAAAAGTGAAGACAGGATTTTTATATTCTTTTTTTCAAAAGTGAAGACAGGATTTTAAATTTTTTTTTAACAAAGAACCGTCGGGATAAACTCCATCAGGAGGTTGAAAGAAGTATACAGAACTTAACGTGGCGAGAACATCCACCTGAGATTACCAGTTTTTTTTTTCTTTTTGTTTTTTTTTTAATGAACATTCCTATGCTATGTTAAGAAAAGGAGAGAATAAATGATCAAACATAAGTTTGTTATTCCCAAAACTGTCTCACACTAGAAAACTATCTGGCCAATGGCAACGGGACTTGGTACTGGTCAGGCGATGACGTCATACTAGACTCTCCACCAAACTTTGGTCAAAAGTGTCATGTCGGTAGGTCTAATTTTACTCAGAGCTGGTCAGTTAAACTGACTATTACATTATGGCACCCATCAAATGAAAGTCTACGAAATACTGGAGTAATACTGTTCTACACTGTAATAAATTGTCTGCCTTGAATTCTCGTCAGTACTCACATTTTTTGACCTATAGATACACCAGAGGTTCAGGACCGTTAAGTCTTTTTAATTTCCCGCCCCTTCCCTTTCCCTCACTCCCAGGAAGGTCATTGGTTCAACAGTTAGTAAGATATTTTTCACTTAAACTTATGTGAATTTAGTTCTTCATTTCATTTTCATTATATTTTTTTCTGTGTAGTTGTTTTTGTTTTTTGTTTTCCTTTTTTAACCCAAGAACCACTTTAATATGAATATGATGAAAATCTATTTACGTCAACATTCTCATGTTTCAAACAGCCGGTAGACAGACACACTGACAGACATATCCATACAAGCTTATGTACATTTGTGTGAAAATTCAACCCTGGACTGGGTCACTTTTCTGTGTGTTACTACCAATGTGAGTTTCTGTGTTACTAACATTCTGTGATACCTGTGTGTCACCGTGACCATGTGATATCTTTGTGTTACTGTCACTATATGATATTTATGTCTTATTGTCAGTATGTGATATTTGTGTACTGTTGTCACTATACGATGTCTGTGTGGTTCTGTGAATATGTGATATCTATGTCTTACTGTCACTGTGTGCCTATGTGTGTTATTGTCATTATGTGATATCTGTGTGTTACTGTTACTGTGTGATATCTGTGTTGCTGTCAGTGTGTGATATCTGTGTGTTAATGTCACTATGTGATACATGTGTTACTCTCACTATGTGATGCATGTGTTACTGTCACTATGTGATTTATGTGTGTTGCTGTCACTGTGATACTTGTATGTTACTGTCACTGTGTGATATCCATGTATTACTGCCATTTTGTGATATTTCTGTGTAAACCTGTTTATATGTGATATATCTATGTGTAATTATCACTATAATATGATATCTATTTGTACTTGTTACTGTGGATTCTATGTATTATTATCACTATGTGATACCTGTGCGTTACTGGCACTAAGTGTGTGATTGTGTTACTGTCACCATGTGTATGTGTGAATGTGTTGCTGTCACTGTGTGTGTGAATGTGTTACTGTCACTATGTGTGTGAATGTGTTACTGTCACTATGTGTGTGAATGTGTTACTGTCACTATGTGATATCTACTGCCACCCTTGGCTACTCGGCTATTCTCTCTGGTCTAACTTACAAAAGCACTAGCCTTCGCAATCTAAGAGTTGATTTTTTTTAATAAGTGATGCCCCTCCGTCCTTTTACCCTTGCTTCTTCCCTTCTTCGCCCCCCTCCCCCCACTTTTCCTTCCTAACTCTTCACTATGTGATAGTTGAGACGTTCACTGATGACGTCCACAACTAGACACTGCCATTGTTAGTGGTCCCCTGCTGTCTTCTGTGACCTTGCTAAACTAAGACCTGTCCACTTTGTAATGTTACAAGTCCATCTATTCTCTAGGCCTGCCTTGCCTTCTTTTAACCCTCCGCCCAAATAAATGTAAAACTAAGCATACCAGGGAAATAAGAAATAATGGCCGAAGGGCTCATCCCTGTGTAGATAGTGTAGGGAAAAATAGCATATGAGATATGGACGCTAGGGACTTGACATACCAAAACAACAATAGCAAAGGGACCCACGAGTGACCAAAACTTTTTTTTCTTTTAATAGGAATTTGTTTTTTTTAAGGAAAAACATTTTTTTAAAACAAAAACTCGTCGAGATAACCTCCACTAGGATGTTCAAAGACGTATTATAGAACGTAACGTAAGAAGTTACGTAACGTAACATCCATTGTTCCTTGCAGGATTGTTTTCGTCAGGCTAGAACTTTTTGTGACATGACCATCTTTGTGTGCTTTCTCTGACAGCCACCACAGATTTACTTATCAAACAATTCCCTGCCACTTCCAGATGAACAGCCTGAGGAATACAAGTTTAGCAACATCACGTTAAATGAGTCATTTTAATCGCTAGCCAAACGAGTTCTCAGTTCTAGGTAGATGAGATATGAAACAAGTATTGTAAACAAGAAAAAAAAAATCAGTTTTCCTCTCTTTACTTGAAACATTATCAACTGAAAAAATGCTGAAGCGAAATCACCATACAATGAAAAGAAAATCTCACCATGATTCTTTCGTCTTTCCTTTTTTATGTTATACAAACAATAAGACAGTAAGAGTATAAAAATTTGTTTTCCCTATTTACAATGTTTGTATTTTACCGCATCTATTAACAATGGGAAGTTATTCGGCTGACAGTTACAATGGATCATTCTGTATGATAAATTCAGTACAAGAACAGGGAGCTGACAATTGAGAGCACTTTTATGATAGATAGATTCAATATCAGGCTGTTTTGCGCCTTCGGTTTGTAGAGTTCTATCTTTCTTCAACATCAGTGGTAGATTTTCCCCGAGCACTCAATGTGCCAGATCGGTCGCTGACCGCTGTAAAGAGGTTTACAAGTGACAAGAACAAAATACTCAGAGCGATAACACAGGAAAATGCTGGCTTCCCCTGGACCCAATTTATTTTCAAGGTAAAAAATGTTATGTAGATCTTTCCATTCCTTGCTCGACTCGCTGTTCTGTGTCTGTCTGTGGATTTGTGTCACTGATAAACACATTTCTGGCATGTGATCTTCATAGATTTAAGTGAGCAGCCGATATATCTCCAACTCACCCACTCATTCACTCACGCACTCAGGCCCGTAACTGAGAAGGCAGTGGTAGGGGGAACCTGAGGGCCGCAGACCTTTCTCCATCTCTGTCTGTCAGCAGCTGCCGGCAGCAGGTGGTGTGTTTGGAGTCCGGCGCACTCTTTGATATTTTCATGCCAGTTCTTTCTCTGCCTTCCTCTTCTTCTCCCGCCCTGTATAGTGCCCTGCATTATTGTTTTCGACAGCCTGCAATGTCGTGTGTTGTGCCCGAACCATCCAGCACTTTCTTTTATTTGTGTAGCCTTGCTGTCAGTTGAGTGACACGTCAGTAGTTGATCTGGCAGGGACAGAAACAACATCACCAGTGTCAGTGAAAGCAGGACTGACACAAACACAGACTGACATCTCGACTGATCTCAAGTCTCGACCTCGTCGGTCTTTGTGTTTTTCCTCCCATCAGTTTCCAGGAACGGCCCGGTAAGAGGGAGATAATTATAGTCTAATCTGTCCTTTACACTTTGAGATTATCCAGACTGACAGTCACTGAAGATTGGCGTGACTTATTCACAGTCAGAGATCACAGAGAAATATTTTGGTTAATGTACAGGACTGCAGGGATGGTAGGTGTCGATGGTACAATGAGAAAACAAAAAGAGCAACAATGAACCTTATCACGTCTGGATATAATTAGACTTGCTTAATTTAATGTCCTTGCTTAATTTAATGTCCGCCACGAAAAGACTCCAGAATTGGAGAAATCCAGCTCCATATTCTCTAGCAGTCATATCGACCAGGACCATGGAGATGTGAGGTCCAGACCGAGGTTTTCTTGGACAGAACTTGGACTTTGTCTGCTTGATCTCCACATTCAACCATGGCCTCAGATAGCAAATGACTTCCTCAGGTAAGACGCATCTGGGGGAACATTTACGTTCTCAGCGACACAGCGAGCCTACATTACACACAGTCAATAAACATTTTTTGTTCTTATTCTGACTTATCCTGATGCCACTTATGACATTTTGGTCTGTGCTCGTATGTGTGATGCGAATATATGTTAGATGTGTATTACAGCTCGTCAGTTTTAGAAAGAGTTCCTTTTTGAGGACAAAAAAATTTGATCTCTTATCTTTGTTCAACTCTGTGTAGAAATGTTCGTTCACTTCGGAGAGAGGCTGAATGCAAAAAAAAAAAAAAAGGTGTCAGCAGGGATTACTGCATTGTGTGCGCGTATTTGTATGTGTACAAGGGAGACCAATCCTGTAAACGTCTCTAGCCTGGCAGATTGAAATAATGATTATCTCCTCTTGCACTGGACTAGAGGGATTCACAACTTATAGAAGGAGAAAACCTCAAGCTATAGATTGAGTACAGGATATCATCATCACTTCCCTCACCTTCCACCTGTCTTTTCCCCGCCAAGTGGTTGTACTTTACAAATCTTCTATTATTATTATTATTATTATTGTAAATATACCAATACAGTAATCCCTCATTTATCCGGCGCATAGCAGCCAAGACCTTGACAGATAACGTCGAAAGATGGATAATGCAACACTACCCCTCTACTATACATAGATAACCCTAATACAATAAAAATAATACTTAATACTGTAGTAGTAGTAGTAGTAGTAGTAGTAGTAGTAGTAGTAGTAGTAGTAGTAGTAGTAGTAGTAGTAGTAGTAGTAGTATTGTTATTGTTAACGAGCACAGACGAGAGGGAACATCTATAGAACACAGACAAGAGGTATCACACACAACGGCATTTAGGCGGTAAACCGAGTTTTGTTCGGCTCGGGTTGTTGGTGTGTGGATGGTATGTGGGAGGAACATGGTGCATGGGAGGAGCAGTTCCGGCGGAAAGACACGCATCACGCGCCGAAAGGATTGGTGACGCGAATAATGTCGCACGAGGATTGACTTGACGACGGATACATGAGGGATTGGATTACTGTACTATTCTTTATGTATCCATTTGGCCATCGTTAATATACCAATACTGTCATTTATATATCTATTTGGCCATATGTGAATGGGATATCCAGGATCGTTTGTATAAAGCTTGAGAACTTTTGTGACAGTTGACTGATAAACTCCAGGTGACCTGGTTACCTCAGTCTGGCAGATCAGAAGGTCAGAGACCTCAGTTCATGAACTTGTGCTTTCCCTAGTCAGGGCTACAGCATTAGGTCATACAGTCCCAGGCCTAGCTACGGGAGGTCTGGGGTAAGGGGAGGGGGGGTGTTTGTGAATGGCGGGGAGAGGGGAGAGAACGGGAGAGCAGACGGGCAATGTGTTGATCATATGGATAACATCATATGAGACTTGGCTTGGTAGACTGGCATTGAGCCTACAGATGTCGAAGATCAGATCTAATCAAAACTCGTTTATTTTCGTTTGAATGTTTCAATTAATTTCAAGTTACTACAGTAGCAAGGTAGCTCGTACAATACTGCCTTTAGACGTTAATAACCATCTCTTAAACATGAATAACTTGTTGAAATCTGTAAGACGTTAACGGTTTGTCCAGACATCATTATGAGTTCACTGCTAAAGCTGAAAATGATTGTGTTTTAAAGGACAGTGGGCAATTTTCTTGATCTCCAATCAGATATCCACACACCATCTGAACAGACAGACTCGGTGCTAGAATTATTCTGGTACAAACATTTGAACAGACAAGCAAGCACATAATTTGCATAAAGATGCGAGGGAGAATAGGGGAGAATAAATATTTTATTGTGATCTGTAGCTGAACCACAGAACTGATGAACAGTAAAGATTTCTGTTTGCCTTACAGGAGTCGGAGGGAGAAACGGCGGCAAAGGTTCATCTGTTGCGAGGGGGAAACTGACAGCAGGATGTGCAGGTATTGGATACTTTAACCCTATGTGTGTATGTACAGCGGATGGGCAAATTTTATTTACAATAATGATAGAAGTTGGTGAATGGCTGAGGGTGAGGTCCACGTGTACCTGCGTGAGGTCTGATGTACATGTATCATTTAGTCGAGATAACCACCACAAAGGGGGCTGAAAGATGTAAAATGACCGGGTATCATTTAGTCTCTTTGCTCAGATTCTAGCATTTGATATTTTCCTATCTTATCCCTATCAAGTCTGAGTTTTCCCTGTCTAAAGATGTCTTAAACATGCAGATTTAACTCTTTCCGTCCGGAATAAAATTCCACACTTTCCGGAATTTTCTTTTGAACAAAAATGCCTCCTTTACATGAGTATTATATCCAAGCACAGATTTTAGAGGTAGAAAGTCAATAAATCATGAACTCAGTTCTTTGTTGCTCTATCTCCACTTTTGGGTTATTTGGAGATATATATGTCATATGAAAGAGGGATAGTAAATCTACTACATAATGTCATTATTTCACCGTCCAATTGCTCCTATGTGCAAAAGCAGTTGCTAAACATAGAACATCAATTTTCTCAAAATGCGAAAAATGGAGATAGAGCAACAGAGAACTGAGCTCATGAATTATGTAATATCACCCGAATGAAAAGAGAACAGAGTCACAGGAGTGTCGGGTAGATATGGTTTCTGCTTCATAAATGTGTTACTAGGTAAGTGTGAATATATTGATGATGTCACAGACTCACTGGTATCAGCGCTATCACTGCTGCTGTCACTTTCGTCACCTCGACTATCACTATAAAACCCAAAACCATTGTAGTAGTAGATCCCCGGCGGTCGGGGTTGACGATGGATGATGGGCTCTAGCTGTCTGCTTTGCTGCGGCTGTAGCAGCGTCGTGTGTGGCTGATGAGGCCGATCCTGGAGTGGCAGTCCCTCCCGCAGTAGCCGCATCTTTGATTAGTTCCTGGAAGATTGGTGGGGCTCCGCTCTTTCCGGAGTTGTCTTCTTTCTTCAGCCTGGTTGTTGATCCTCTCCTCGCCCATCTGAAGCTGGCGTTGGAAGAGGCAACCAAAACCACTATCATTATGAATATTGTCCATGTAGATCTATTTCTGGATCAGAAAAACATACAATTCCAACGACAGAGGGTGGCCTTCGCTGTCTTTTTAATCCACGACTACTTCTGTATCTCTGGCGATACAAAAACAAGACGCGAAACGGTATAAAACTGAAAGACATTTGACCAGTATATCGTAAATAGATATTTTATATGAGTAGGTGGCAAAAGCTTGATTGAAATAAATACTGATATCGTTGAACGGGGGCCCGGGGTTTATGAGTAGATTCTTTTCTCCCTCTTGCTGGCTGTGAAAGCCCCGCCATCGGTGGGATGTCTTCCGTGGAAGGCCATCCTAGACGTTTCAGGGGTGACATCTCTTCTCTCTCTCCTTGCTCCTGTTTTGTGTTCTGCTTTCTTTCCTCTTCTTCTTGACATGTATACTTATGTTACCGTGTTTGGCACAATATAGCCGCAATCGTGCTGATGTGCCGTTAAATCTCAACACACACAAATAAACAATAGGTAGATTAATATAGATTACTGAGTCGCACTCCAGGCAAATGAGTTCAAAGTTAACATTTGGCCAGCGTGCAGGGCTCGAAGTTCTCAGAGGAGCAAGTCAAGTCTCAATCGCTTTCCACAATCATAGACAACAAAGGATATTAAATTACCTGAGAGAAGCCACAGCTATGTCACTCTAAAATGGTGCAGTCAGTATTTCTGTGTCCTTTCAATCCTGAGATAATAGGATTATCTCGGCTTTAAGAGACTGCCTGATTTTGGTGAGAATTTTTGTGGGTAGAAATTTGGAATTTGGAAACTTTGCCCGGACAGAGGCAAGCATCCTACTCTTTCATAGATTTTGAACTAACTGCCAAGGGTTCTTTAACGTGTGTAACGTGCACAATAGACCTCCGAAATATATTCGCCCTTATCCGAGAAGGCAAGACGTCGGGTTTCCCTACCCAGAGGAAGTCAGAGGACCGTTGAGTCACTGAAAAAAAAAATACGGGTTTTCGATCTTCGGTCCTTCGATCCCGGCCTGTTTTGTCCATGAGCTGATGCCAAACCACAGAGCCATTGCGCCCCCCTCTGTGTCTCTCCGGAACCTAGACATGTGTACCATCATTGACTGTAGATCTCGTTGTCTGTTGAAAGATTCTCAGAATACGATAGCTAGAAACACAATCAAGAATGAAAGTCTGTAGAAAGTATCTCCAGAGAGCCACAGAGCAACCATACCGTGAAGCCATCTCAGTTTGAGTCGTGGTCCTGCAGAACAAGGAATAACCTTTCCACAGCCGGTCATGCTTGCAGTTTCTTGCTCCCATTCGAATCAAAACTATTCCATGTTTTGCCACGTTCAATGAGAACAATATGGTCCAGTGCAAGGGGGCCTGGTGATATTCATAATGAACACGTTTGAGCGATATTGCGATGAAGATATCGAAACAGACTGTAAATTTAAGAACATATTTTGTGAATTCTCAATGTTTTTATTTTTTTTCAAACCGTTGTTATATTATTCTTTCCTAACAAGGTCCATCTGTTGATCTGTGCGTATGTGTGTATGTGTGTGTGTGTGTGTGTGTGTGTTTGATATCAGCCCTATCTCTTTTTTCTCTTTCTATGTCTTTCTCTTTCTATCTGTTTGTCTGTCTGTCCGTTTGCCTGTCTGTATGTCTATCTTCTATTCATCTATCTATCTATCTGTCTATCTATCTATCTATCTATCTATCTATCTATCTATCTATCTATCTATCTATCTAT
>JBCEWB010163978.1:0-10382 GCA_039654565.1 Peronia peronii | reverse complement strand
TAACTCAATGTCTACAACTTAACATCAAGAGATTAATCCTTTGATGAGGGCAAATTTTTGCATTGGCATTGCTACATTTTAGAAACAATACATGCATCTCAGCTTTAGAGCATCAGTGCATTACATAGTACTATGCCTTACCAAATCAATAAATGGCGATGTCGCATGGATAATCTCCCTCTTCAAACAAGTCAAGTCAATACTACTTCAAATCTACCACACATCACGACACTGCAAGGTGTGATTTTTTTTTTTTTTTTTGTTACATTTAACATTGGTACTTTTTACATTCTGTAACTTTTATAATCATCTGAGTGATGTAACTTTAAATCTATTTGAATCAATTTGAATCAAAGTGCAAAACTTTCAACTTGTGCAGAGTGTATGATAATCTACAATTACTGTTTGATTTTTTTTGTTGTAATTGTACTTAATGATCCCTCAGCCATTTTACAGTTAAACTGACCCATTGTTTGGTTTTTATATACTAGACATAAAAAAATAAATAACACAAATAACACAACATGAATTTATCCTATGTATCATCAAACATGCCTACTGAAGACCATAATTATGTCAATACTACTAAATTTACACAGATAAAACACAATTTACACATATTAACTTACTTTGTTTGCAATTGAAAGCCTGTACAAATCTGTACACCAAAGGCTATGCATTTCTTGTTTCTTCTGTTGAAGCTGCAATCTTTCTCTGTATAGCAAAGCCTTGTCTTTGCTGGACATATCCCTAACAACAAAAAATAAAACCAAAAGCGTCACTGTAAACCTTATCAAGTAATTCTATTCTGTATTTTTTTTATTTTTGTTTCGCTATTTTTTAGATGGGGACAAATGTTCTGACTAAAAAAAATAAATGTAGCTAACCTCATTATGACCATTATCACAGTCAGTCAGCATTGCTAATGACAGTCCAAGTTGATTAAAGACACAAATAACTGTAAAGACCAAAACGATGTCCCTACTAATACACACACTATTAAACAGATACTAAATGCGCAGAATATCTCTTTGGAAAGGAAGTACCTCCCCAATGGGAGATCGTTTCGCAAATTATCTGCCCCTCCCAAAAGAGGGACTCACGTAATGGGTGATCATTTTGACCAATGCTTTGCCTGAGAAAAGAGGTGTTCAGCAAGCAGTGCAAAGAGGAAAATATCCTTTTACTTTTTGTCATTCGAAAGGCTGATCACCAAAAAATTTGATAAAATTATAACAATAAGAAGAAAGCATTAAGAAGAAAGCATTCTCTTTACGCTATAATTTTTGAAAAATTTTTCACAGGGTATGTTTCAAGTAAAGAGCAAAAGTGTTTTTTTTCCTCTTTGCACTGCTTGTTCAATCCCTCTTTTGTCTGATAAAGGGAAGTAATAGGATCGAGCACAATGATCTCCCATTCCAAGGAAGCAAAAACAGTTATGCTTCTATTTTTAGATTTTAGAGATTGCTTTTGGGACTGACACTATCACCCATACATTATATTAGCAAGTTATAGAAGACAACTCATGCTTGACAATCAACCCTTGTAGTCTAATAAAATGCTAGTTCAACTATATCTCTTTGCAATTCAAAATATTCCCCCATTTTTTCTTCCGACAAGTAAAAATGAGACTTGTCAATACAACATACGCAAACTGCAAAGATGGCACAGTTCTCTTCTCTGTGAACGTCAGTCAGCCTACTGTTCTTGTAAACACCACTATGGGTAAACATTTACCTATTAGTTATTTGAAGGAAATTATACCTGACAGCTGTTTATTTAAAAGCCGAGTTAAGAAAAAACAAAGTTTTTTCAATGGCATCTCAACAGATAAAATAATAAGTCTCTAAAAAAGACAAGTGACTCACGGTGTAATGGCAGGCAACGGTGGTAAATCTGGTGCTGGAGGAGCTACTTTTAAATGAGAATTTCCTTTGTTGTTGAAAATTTCAATCTGGAGGTCAAGGATCTAGATTCAAGAAAAAAATTGAACAAATGGGAATAAAAGACCTAAAAAAACCCCTCTGAAATTAAAGTGATTTACTTCCCATAATGATAATAATAAATACAAATATAATAATGATATGCCTCAATGCCTTTTCATTCAGAAACTTCCACCAGTGTTTTTACCAAATTTAATTGTTAACACTGTTAGACACAGATGAATTATCAGTCATCTGTGGTTTTACTGTGGCATCAGTTAATCAAGTCAAATCTTTGGGTGAAAACATGTCATTGATTCTTTTCCTTCTTCAGAGTAATTTTTTCTCAACATAGCCTGATCAAATAGGACTACATCTTATATTTCCCATCCATAATGCTATTTCAACAAAAGCCGTGACTTAATAATAATTTGACAAATACTAACATCAACCCAGTTGGGACACTGATCTTAACAAAACTCCACATTATCCCATAACTACAATCTACACTGAGAAGGATGGGCCTGATTTTATTTAATTAACAGATCTCCAACTTGCATTGACATCTGAACAGAATAAATTAAATTTGTGTATATCTAAAGCTAACATGGCATGAAGATAACAAAGAGAGAAAAAAAAACTGAACAATTAAACACTTACAGGTTTGTTAATCTTCCAAGCACATGCACTCAAGGTATTGAGGCTGTCCAGCACTGAGGAATACTGGCTTTCTTTCACATGCTTCAGGCTGTCCACATGGTGAATGTCAAATGCCAGTCTTACCAGGGAATCTGTGGGGAAAATGCGTTGAAAATAATTTTTTCCCCCCCCCTCTTTACAACAGTGATCTGCTTAAGAACTCACCGCTTAAAAGCTTGATCCGCCTAAGAGCCCACCTATCTACGAAATGGAAATTTTCACTGTAATATACCTCCCTAAGAACACACTCCCACATAAAAAAATTTGCCAACGAGCCCAGTGAGTAGTATTGAAACGACTGGTTCTAGACCAATTTTTGTTGAGATCCTCCAATCTCACAAAAGTGGTCTAGAATGGAGGTTTTGAACCACTTTTTTGTTGGGGGAACCTTCAATCTCCCCCACCCCTCCCCAAAGAAGGTTCCCCAGCACTAATCATCCCTCTCCACAGGTTCTGAACCACTTTTTTGTTGGACCCATTTTATTTTCCAAAAACATCAAATACTCTGTTGCCTGCCAGGGCTTCTGGACCACCACCAGGCTAACTTTATTAAATCAAAATTGTTGCCTTCCGTCAACGACAATTTTTTGTATGAGCCACAAAAACCCAAGGAGGTACCACTTTTCTAAGACTGGAGGAACTCAACAATAAGTGATCCAGAACCAGTCTTTTCTATACTACCTGGTGTTGGGCCACAACATGCAAATACTCATGGCATAATTTCACATCAGACTGTCCACTTGAGCAGTAAAGTGCAGGGAGATGAGAAGGGGGAGTGATGGGAATGGGTGACTTTGTAATCAGGCTACACTCGAACTAGCCTGTATCCATTTCCTTGTTCCATAACACATGGGGTAGTATCCGTAATTGATTTTGTGTATAAGGAGGAAGTTTAGTCTCGTGACTGGCCATTTTTTTTTGTACTTCCATTAATCGGATTAATATTAAATATTTGAGTCAATATCCGATTATCCCTGGGATAACTAACCATATCATAGTTTCATTCAGCAATAATGCTGTCACATGGAAACTCAACTGATATTTAAATGAAGCTGGGCATTATTGATAAAATTATATTATTATAAGAAAGGTCAGGAATCATTAGATCTAATTACAACACTTTTACAGAGCGCAACAGAGAAAGCTTCTCTTATTCACTCAGGATTATGCTATTATGACAAAGTATTCTTAATCATCTGGCACAAATTTCACACCAATCTTCTCATTTTGATATATTTCACAAATTATCCTGATTTTTTGCTGGTCAGCTTTGAGACTAAATACATTATAATATAAAGAATTTGACCAAGGACCACATTTTCTTCAGCTGGTCCTGCCTTTTACCCTTTCTAGGATGTTAAAGAACATTTATTTTCAAAGTAAAAGCAAACATAAAAATGAATTCCCCACATAAAGCTGAGTGCAAATGATGCCAGATGTAAGTTTTTATTACATGGCACATATAAGTGCTGAAAAAATAAATTATCCATACTTGTTCCAAGAACAAGGCCACCCATGCTCTTTGAGATCCACGGGATTGGTGGTACCATCATCGGTACAATGCTGGGGTCAAATGTGAAAGACTTGGTATTGCCCACTTTGAATAATTTGGTCACAACAGGATGCAACTGAAAAAAGGGGGAAAAAAGTAATGAAAGACTTAGATCTAATTTTGAAGTTCTGTTAACTGTAAAATTACTATCCTGAAAAATTATACTCACTTTTTTATATAAATCATTAAGATCAGGGGTGCTCATACTATTTTGGCTTGCCAGCTATTTTTAAAATGACCAAGTCAAAATGATATGCCAACAGTAATAATATGCTGAAATATATTTATTTATATATACATACCACTTATGCTTTATATTTACAATGTATGTATGGCATGACAAAACCTTTGAAATTGTGACTTCTAGCTTGGGCTGGCAGTTAAGCACTGCAAGGCCATTAATCACCTTCCCCACCCACTTGCCATTTGCTCAACGGGTGGAATGAACGTCTACCGGGAAATTTTTTTGGTGACTGAGAAACTGACCAACTTTAAACCCTTAAAACAAGCTCTAATTCTTCAACATCCAGTTTTAGTGCATTCGAAAGCTTAAATTGAACACTTTAAATGTGTGAAAATCCGACATCTCTAATATCATTAATGAGAGTTATAAAAATGTTTGATAACTGTGCATAAAAACCTACATCTGCCTATAATTAGTTCTGTAATTAATTACAATTCAAATTTTTCACTTAGAGAAATTTCAGTTTTTATAGATTGTGATGTGCTTTTCTGAAATTCTTAATCCGCTATTTGTCAGATCCTCTTCACCATTACTTTTGATGCAGTAACGAGGTGAATGTCACAAAATCTGCCAACATTCTCAACAAGAGAGAGTTTTCTTAACTAGTCTCAAATTGAATGACAGTCTGATATCTTTCATGCGGAATAACAATAGAAAAACACTCATTGGGAATACATAATGGGATTTTGAATGAACTGCGTAGACCCTGTGGGGAAAAAAGACATGATTCAGAAACAAAGAAATAAGTATATAAAATCACACTGGGTGAGGCATTCATTTTTTTTTTCCTAATTGAAATAAGAGAAGACAAAGAAAGGATCCACTCTAAGTATACATGAGTATATATGGCAAACTTGCTTCTCATCTATTAGAAATGATAGGCTAAACGCATTTTTTTTTATGACATGAGATCTACCCACATTATCTGTGTGTACTTGGCACCATTGACATAGATAGTGGTGGTCATTTATCATATATTTTCTACCTTTACGACTTTTATGGATTTGCTGTTGGTAAAATATGAAACACAAAGAAAGCTTGAAGAACAGAAACATACAGCATGAAAACATGGCCAAAACATATTGTAAGATAGATGGCCCACAGCTAAAAGATTATTTATCTCTATAATACCGTCAGTTTGAAACATTAGACAATAAGATCCATCAAATCTCCTTTTCTTCATAACTTTCTGCTGTAAGACTTCAATAGGGCTATCAAAGATCCAACTTAAAAATACATTACCTTGACTTCGCAAACTTTGTATACAATGACATCAGGTCTGAATATGGTACAGAACGCTGGAACAAGTCTCCTGTGGAATTCAAATGAAAAGTGTTTTTCCATAACTGAAGAGGCAGGTTAACAAAACTTCACTCCTTTGACCACTTCCATCACAAAATACAAAAATGAATGTAAAAAAAAAAAAAAGGTCTCTTTGGTGTCTGACACAAAATCAAGACCAGAATCACACATTTTGCAAACTCCACTGATCAATTCAAATGCCTTGATAAAAAGAAAATTAAAAGAAAAAAATTCTTGACAGAAGTTAAGAAGTCTTATAACTGTGAATGTAATTGCATGTATAATGAGAATTATCTGTAATGTATATGAATTTAGACCTTCTGCACTACTGGTTTACCACAGTTTGTTCAATCATAAATTAAACAAACACAGAAAAATTACACTAATCTCCTTTCTTCACACAGTCTGTGCTGATAGCAGTCATTTCATTTTCAAGGAATTTACCCTTAAGAATTTCATAAAGTCAATTCCCTTGGGTGCACGGCTGAGACAGTCCTAATCTAATGGAGTGAAAGGCCTACAAAAACTTGAACTTCCCTTGGGCAGATGGTCATTTGAAAGCGAATGATTAACACTAATCTGTGACTGTTTACAAAAAAAAAATACTTCACAACTTACTGTGGTGCCCTTGAACGGAAAAGATTTGCATCAATTTTTAGATCATACAGAATCAGTTGCAACAAGAAGTTGCCAACCTGAAATTCATATCAGAGAGAACAAGACCTATACAAAACATATCGAGATAACCTCCACCAGGAAGCTGATAGACATATATAGACCGTAACCTATACAAAATTTCTATCACTATCAGTCAAACTTAATAAACTTATTGAACAAAGAATAACAAAGAAATCTTTAACCATTTTTTTTTAATAAATGAAATATATAATGTAAGGCCTATGTGTAGGAAACCTCATGTAAGGAGTGTGGATGCCAGAACAAACAGAGCCAAATTAGAAAGCAGTCATATTGCATTTCACATCCATTTCGCAGTTGACAAACTCAGTCTGATTCATTTGGAAAATTCACAAATTGTTGATTGTAAGCCGACTCTGCTGATGTTATAAATGAACAGACAAATGCCAATTGCTCATTAATTTTACCTCTCTGTGGATGTGGCCTGGCCATTTTTTAAATGACATATCCTGCAAAGGAAAAGAAGGAACATAGGAAGCAATATTTGATTTGTGATAACAGACAAATATTCAATAGAAAAAACTTTAAAGGTCAATTGCCACCATTTTTTTTTTTTACATTCACAGATTTTTTTTTTCAAAGAAATGTTTTAGCTATGCTTTGTTTGAAGCAGCAATACTAAGAATGAAAAGGAAAGACATCTAATCCTGAGTTTTGAAGCATAGAGAAAAAAAAAATTCTTACACTTTGTCCATTTAATTTAAATTTGGATCTTTAGACATAAATACATGACAAAACAAAAGAAAATCGGCCAGTTGAAGTTTTATAGCCTAGCACTTTAAAATATCCAATAAACCAGCTTCAAACAAAGGTGGTCATTTACATATGCACCCTAAAATCCAAGATCTCTGGTGCACTGAGTTACACAGTTCTACCTATGACTACAGTACTAAGGTAGAAGTGGATATCATGTTTGTAACACTTGTGACACACTGCTTACATACCATATTTACTGTGTCAAAGTTCTGACTCATGGCCCTCAGCCACATATGCCTGTGATTGTCCAGTGTGTGGTTTTTATCCAGATATTCATCCATATACTGATCATACAGTTGTAGAATCTGAGTAAGATATACAATTTTGCAATTTATTGATGACAAAAATAGTAACAGTAACAATAATGAAATTAGAGACTTCTGAAAAAATTAAAACAGCCAAAAAATGTATATGACCTATCAAATGAAACGCTTAAGTTTCCTTTAAAATGTACTACAGTCTCACATCATTTCAGGCAAATCCTCGCTCTATTTTTATTCTAAATCCTCATTAGACAAAACCACAATTTTGTTCACATAGTGTCAGTGCTCGAAACACTGATTCAAGTTCTATATTCTCTTACTCAAAAATTTTTTAAAGTAAGTTTCATCCTTACTGTCACCCCTTGTGCCCCCTCCCTAAAAACAATGAAAAAACATCCACAAAAAGGAATGCATCACATAGTATATTTAAAATCTGAAATGCTCAGGCAGCCCAAGAAACCAATCAAGGTCAAAGTCATGAAAAATTTTTTCTAAAGACCACATTCTAAAACAATCACAAAATGTAGAGGAATTTAACTTCAGAATAGTTCTAATAAAGATCTTGAACAACTTAAAAAATGGCATAACTGATGACTTAGGGCTGATACAGATTAACTCTAGACATTAATTTTTCTAGATACCAACTTTTGACACAGCAACATCCACAATGAAGAGAACAAAAGACATAAGGAGCGATTGGCTCACCTTTTCACCCATGCCAGCTGCAATCTTTGCCTCTGTGTCATACTGCCTGTTGACAGCAAGACCCAGATGCATACGAATCATAGGCTGGGTCGAACTGTAACCTTCAGAGGAGGTTAACAGCTCTTGTAGGCACTGGGAGATATAAATGAATGAAGGATCAGTAAATGAAATTCATTGCCCGTTATCACCAAAGGTCAATACTCCAGTCTATGCAGAGGAATGTTTCAGAATTCTCAGATAGCTTTTCTGTAGCAGCAGCATTTCAAATAACATAAGAAATTATGTGACAAATCAAATTTTTGGTATATTCATTAAAAGTTAATAAAATGAGAAACAACACTCAAATCTCAATTTAAATACATATGAACGGTACAGTGGTTGAGATGGGGTGAACTCACCTTGAAAATGATATCGACATATTTTTCTGGTGGGAACAATTTCAAGAAGGGATACAAAGTCATCGCAACATTATCTGAAAGAAAGAATTTTGCAGTTTCATTTTGAGGAGGCAGAATTCGAAGGGATGGAATAATTTCAGTTCTTACTCCAAAGAAATATGACCTAGATATCTATTTTTAATTCTTACGAGCCTGCATCAAATACAATTATTCAAAATAACATGAAACAAAAACAAACCAAAAAACAACAAAAAAACAAAATAAAAATAAAATAAAATAAAAACAACATACAAATATTGATTGTTTCAAACCATCAGAAAGTAAGCTAGATAAACCACGATGCTCTCCCAACATGGTGGACGCAAAAAGACATAATAAATTCACCTTTAGCTTTCTTTTCATATATTGTCAGTTTCTGCTTGAATGATTGTTGCAGCACTTTCCTCCAGTCAGCCAGCACACGCTCTTGAAGTTCTTTCTGCAAAACATATACAAAACATGTCTCACAATGCCAAAACAAAATTAACTGATACAGACCGATGAAAAAATTTAAAACTCTTTACCTGAACTTTTCACCTAAATATGAACAAATCAAACCTTAAATTTCAGTGACAAACAAATGTTTTCATTTAAAGTACAACTTTTCTCAGCCCTTAAATAAATAATGCTTGTTTGTCTTGAACTTGACATAAGATTATAAAATTACTATATATACATGAGAATGCTTAAAACAGAAAGTAAGCCATGTACTAGTGAGTTGGCTGATTGCTATAATTTTCTTTTTCCATATGAATAGTCATCATGGAAGTTTAACTTCTTACTTTTTTTTTCTAGCTCTTTGACCATCTGAGCAGGCATACATCCTACTATGGCCTTAACTCTCATTGTCTGATACTCCATACAAAAAAGAAATACAGTCATTCCTCGCTATATCGCGGTTCACCTTTCGCGGCTTCTATAACTCATTCCCGAAGGTCGCCCGCACTGTGCGGCCAATAATCTATGATGATCCGCCGCATACTGCGGTCGATAGCGCTAGATCAATAAAACACAAACAATTCCAATCCAACATATCCAGCAGTATAAAATAAGTTTGTTTCCAGTTGAGAAGAGGAACTTGATGTAAGTTTCTATATTTAGATGCCCACAAAGTGTTACCAGAGGTGAATACGAAGTTTGATCTTGTGTCTGTTGTGATTCGAGCGTTGCCATGGCTTCAAAACATAAATCTGGCCGTCCCCCCAGCATGAATTGCTGCAGAAAGGGCATCTCAAATGCTAGATTCATGGACTGCTTTAGAAGATGAAAATTTTGATGAACATGAGGGGATCAATAATGAGTTTCGAGAGGTGTATTATGCACATGTTGGTTGAGTGGGATGAGAGGAGTAAACAGGACAGATCTAAATCTTTGACAGTGATGGCGAATCAGCTGAGTCAGTTGACATAAATCAACCAAGCACCTCAACTGGAATAACAGGTCAAGGAATAAAGCTAGTTGTAGCTATACTCGAACTTCCACTTCAATCCCTATGCCTAGAACCTAGACTCAGGCTCCACCAAGTGAATCAGAGAAAGTGACAGATAGAGAAACATTTCATTTTTTTTTTTTGCATGGGCCCAGCACACAATTACGATCAACTGAACATTGCTCACAACACACACTCACGTATACCCCGCATGCACGATCATGATTCGTTACAGGTGTATAGCACTCACTTTCTACCCTCACTATAATTTTTCTTCTGGGCAATTTCTGAAATTGTGTCAGACATGGCTGCTAATACTGCTTCCTAGCCACAACTTAGTTTTCTCCAAGTGGGCGGAGTAGAGGCTATCGTATGTC
>JBCEWB010163967.1:0-10382 GCA_039654565.1 Peronia peronii | reverse complement strand
TTGGAAAATTTAATTATTTAAGTTGAACTGTGGAACTGGTTATCCAAATTAAGATCCAGATTTCCGCCCAGCACTAACAAATTTTCTTTCACTTGACAGTTAAAATCACTGAGAAGACACAAAAGTATAATATGACACTGTTCATGAACAGCAAAAAACATCATGTAGAAATCATGAAAGCAACATTATTTCACTTTAAAACAAAATTCTATGGTGTAATATAACATATTGTGAAACATAATTTACAGATCATTTACAATATTAACACTGATCTCTAAAGTTCATTAAAAAAAAGTTTTCTTTGATAAGAAACTGTTATTGCTTTAAAAATTCTATTTCTTAAACATTTCAGTTTATCACCACTGGAGCACTGCAATTTCAAGATCAAACTTGTGCCGTGATAAAATGACGCAAACACTTTTTTTGAGGCTGGGGGATTTTATTCCTTCAAATAAATTGGACAACAGTTTATGAATCTGTGACTTCACCTACAAAAGTTTTCTACATCAGTAAATAAATTAAAAAGTCTCTTCTATACAATGATGAAGCAATGCAAACATCATCCTTTTAGCACTGTGATTATCACAACTGCATAGCTATTATCTACAGTATTATCTACAGGGAACTGTGACTTTATCTTTTAGACAAAAAATGTATGCACATACCGACTCTTTCAGATATCCCTGGCCCGCTACATCATAAAGGGAGAGGCCAATGCGTGTCTGATGCAGCCACACTTTCCTCATGACATAGTTGAAAAACTGCATGATGGAAATCCTACCAAAGGGATCATTCTGAAGGAGCTTGCAGAATACTGATGCTTGGAAAAATGGTCTGCAAAAAGGAAATTTGCAGGAAATTCAATAATATACTTTTTTCTCTATTCTACAAATTCATGTTATCTCAAACTTTCCCTTCAGGTTAGATTGCCATTTCAGTGCAGACATGCTGTTCTGAAAATTTTGAAATTTGTTTTTGTTAAAACGAGCCACTGATCAATATTAAGTGTCTGGTTATACAGCTTACATATATAATTGCCCTATCCCATTATGTTTTGTGAATACGTCCTGAGAATATGGTTTGAAATGCCATATCAGCAGGAAAAGTGACTGTCTAAGAACTGGACCACAATCAGCATATGTGACTCACTTGCACTTGTGTCCGGCCTCTTCTTGCACTCGCTGGAAGTCTTCATAACTGATCATTTGCTCATCCCCATGGAGGGGATGGGTATGATGTTTGTCCAGTAAGAACCATAGTTTCTGCAATTTATAATGATAAAAAAAAAAAAAATAATTATGAAGGCAGTAAGACTGAATTTGTTGATGAGCACCATTAGTGTTTTTAAATATAACACACTCTCCATAATATAACTATTTTTGGACATTCTTGTCTGTTCCTTTTTCAATGCATAGTATATAGTATCTGCAAGAGAGGACATAACTTACAAAAATAAACAGGAAAGCACAAGGGTTGTATATATTATGAAAATATTTCTGTGCTTTCTCAGTCATCATTTTTTTTTTCTGAATGATAGGTCTACACATGAGTATCCTTACTCAGATTTACACCCTTATATTCTGAAATATTGATTCACTATGTGGAAACAAAACAGTCTGACCAAATTACTATTAATGATCTTAACACATCTCTGAGTGAACAATCAGTCTTTATTATTTCATCCTCACATTTCACATAATGCACAATAGCTATCTTGTTTTGGGGTTTTCTGTAATGTTACAAAGCTACACTGACGCCACAACACTAGTAACAATTCTGCAGGAATCATATATTTCAATCTATACTATCTACAACATTTTTTTCTGAATGTTCCAAAATGTGAGATTAGATGATATATTATGAATTTTTAAAAAGACAGAGAAATTTTACAGTACATATACATTCTTGGTAGTAGTCTTGGATCACTTTCAAATATATTTTATCATTTCACTTCAAAGCGGCAGGTGTATTAGTTGGTTTTACTCATTTCACATTGAAAACTATATGTAATATCAAAATTTACCTGAAGTTCATCATTGTCTAGCAGTTCTCGACTTCTTCTTTGCAAGAATAGGGCTCTGAGAGAGTAAAAATAAAGAAACAAAAAACAGCAGCATTTAACTATACATAATCTCTCTGAAACTCTAATTCAAATATTTTCATACTTACAAATCAAACCTAAAAAGTGATGGTTTTTCGGTGCTCCAATTTATAATATTCAAAAGTTCATTAAAAACCGAGAAGTTTAGTTTTGAAATGTGAAATCTGAAACCTGACAAGAGACTGGTGTGAATTCATACAAATGAGAGAGATTAGTCACATGTATATATGATTGGTCAAAATTGTAAATGTGTCAGAAATCTTTACTACATACCAAAATGTAAACCCCAAACAGCTTTAAAATATTATGGACTTTCGAGTCATAGCTCAGGCTAGATATTTCAATTCTACAAGCAGGCAAATCAATATCTCTGGTGTGATACAACAGAGACCATTTCTGAAGAGAAAAAAGCTGGGAACACTTTGCTACTGTTAATCCCTCTTCCTTTGTTCAACATACAACCCACTGAGTTACCTTGATTCTTCACGCAGTTTCAGCAGCAAAGGTTCATCTTCTGATGGTAACTGCGAAAAAATGCCAAATAAATATTAGTTACTATTACAACAATCAGTATTTAAAAATGAAGTGTTCCTTCTCATGCTCTGCCATATTTTCAATATGCCTGAATCTTCCTGTAATACAGTGGTCTCCACTTAAGAGCCTGATCATCAGGAGGCAAAAGAACAGGCTCTCTGGTGGATGGGCTCTACTCAGGCTGAATAAAAAATTATGCAGTCCATTTGACCACCGTATTGACAGCCGCCATTAACTGATCATTACATTTTAAAATTTACCTATACAAATAAGAACAGCTTTCTTCATTGTTTGTGTAACTAATTAACAGTTCCTTACCTTTCTTGGCTTATGATTTCATCAATAATGCTCAAATTGCTTCAAATTTCAAGTAGTTTCCAAATGGCAGTATCATTGCTAATAAAAATTTAATATAGGTTTGCTATTATATGAGTGACTCAAGTTATGTAAGCCTGTGTTTAAAATTACCTAGATTATCTGAAGTTCAGTGTTTGAAACTGACCAATCAAAAGGCTCAACTTATTCCTCCTCATACACAGAATCAATCATGGGTGCTGCCTCATGTCAAATGAAGAAATGATTGTGGACTGGTCCATGTGTGGCTGATTGTACAGTCCCCAATCTCTCCCTCGCTTTCCTCTTCCCTCCACACCCCTCCCTATTTTATTGCCCATAGGGCTATGCTTTTCTCATTAAGGGACAAGCTCATGTCAAAATTCACCATTAGTGCTCAACACCAGGCTCTTCTAATCAGACAGATTTTCTATACTGAGTGGGTTCCTGGGCAGTTAAATCATAGCAGAAGAAATTCCATTTCACACTCGAGGTAGATTCGCAGGTGGGCTGAGCTTTATGTGGCAGATTCTTAGGCAGAGACCACTGTACAGACATGTTGCAGTCATGGTACATTTGTCCTGAAGCAAATTTTAAAAATCCTTCTAAGCCGAATCAATGTTTAAAATATCAAGATGCTTCTGATCGCTTCGATCAAGGGAGATTTCATTTCAAATGGTTGGCAGTCATGTTCATTATGGAACAAAATAAGTGATATTTTCATATCATTTCGAGTAAGCACCTTGCATTATTTTTATTTCTTCATCTCTAAAACAATACTCCTAATGCTCTCTACTGCAGTATCCTCCAGGATACCACTAAATATCACACCAAATTAGTATATGATATGAATATCACATACAAATTGAGAGGTTTGTATATATTTTTTCCAACTGTATACATTATCTGGTTTTAGAAGCTATAGAAATAATTTTAAAAACAAAAGAGAAAAACTGAAGACAGAAGCATTGAAGGAATTTTGAAAAGGTATTGCCTTGCACATGTCATTGAGTCTCACTTCTATAACAACATCAAACTGCAAGCAGCTGATTTACTACTAAAATGAAACTCTAACTCATGCATTAAAATACCTTGGTGTAGAGAGTTGCCTCATTTTTATGGTCATCACTCAGCCCTTTCCAATTTTTGTAGAGATTAGAGAATATCTCTGGTTCTTCTTCATTTGCAGCCTGGACTAAACTTTTGTCTGAAATATGAAGGACAAATGGGCAAAAATATGATATTTCATTCTGAAAAATAATAAAAATAAATTATTAAAAAGGTTCCTGAAATAATCTACACCCTGCTATCATCTCATGATATCGCCATGTTACATTCACAATACAGAATGCTACAGAATTGAACAGAATGCTACAGAATTGAACTGAATGGAAAAATATGATTCCCTAGAACAAAAGGCCATCCATTGAGAAAAAAAACATATTTTAAAACATTTTCATTGCATATTGTGAACTGTAACAAGTGCTAACCAGCAGGCAGTATTTTTCTTCTTTTCATAATTAAGAAAAGAGAAAAAGGACTGAAAATTCCAAAGCTGATGAATACAAGTTACAAAATTTTGAAGAGGCATCTCTCAGTCAAACCTCTTGCTTTTTTTTTAACCGGCTGAGTCAAAACTGCGCAAGCTTGTTTCTGTCCTGCACAGCTAACATCAATCAGAGTCAAATTTTCAAAAATCCACCCTCTTTTCCTTGCAGGTCCACACCCTTTTGTTTCAAAGAATAGTACATTAATGATCAGTTGCTCTATCTACTATCTCATTATTATCTGAGATTTATCAATTATAAAAAAATCAAACCAGAAGCTGTAACCAGTTCATAGACTTTAAAATTTCTGGTGTAAACACTGTCTATGCATTGAATTCAATCATCTGGATGTTCAAAGTAACAGATTTTGAAACTGAAACATCTATTTCAGTTACTATGTTGTTTACAGTGATAAAGCCATGTTCCAAGATCTATTAGTCTACCCAAGACAGTACTAATGGGCACAGTAAAAGGAATTGATAAGAAGAGGATGACAGATGAAATGAGGTTGACAATAGGGCAATTCCGTATGTAACAGACATTGACAAGTCAGAAGATTTTTCACCTTTTATTCATTCATATTTTGATACCAATCAAGAAGAGGAATACAAATTTGCTGGGGTAAAGTATCTCATATAGACCTGTCATCCACTACAATTTGACAGAATTCCATTGAGTACTGTGAAGTTATGGGTCGAAGAAGATTTTGTGACAGACTGACACTGTACCTGATCTTTTATGTACCTGAGGACAGAGCCTAATTGCTCTGAAGTTTGAAAACTTAACTTCTTTATCTCTCAATATGAGATAAATGAGTGATTGAACTACAGTTAAATAGCAAATTCATAACACTTGACTGACTTCCTTTTGCACCATTTAGCATTTGGTGAGTGTGATGGACTGACATTCATTTTGTGACAGACTGACACCTCTGAGCAAATGCCTGTAAACATGGCTTTCTGTACATAAATCAACCATTCATTGCTTAAGGACAGAAACATATTTAGATCAAATTAAAAATCAACAATAACAAAATTATAAGCACTCAGTACACTACGCAAAAATAGCCATAAACTGTGGTCAAGCCAGCAAACATTCTAGAAATTTTATTTAGCCAGTATTTACGGCTATTCTGACATAATAATCAACTTTTTCATGTGTTCAAATTTCATGCTTATTAAAATCTCATTCATCTACCTGACGGAGAAACTATCTTTTGACAATTACATGTATTCATTGTCTTGTTATGCTTTTGTATGCTGCTCTAATTTCATTACTTTCACCAACTGAAAATGGACATCTGTCTTGGTAAAGATGCCAAAGAAAATGACGATTTTGTCACTCACATCTGTGTTATCTCTAGAAAGTCAGTGATACTGATCTGGGAGGATCTCTTACTGAAACTTTATTCTCACGTCACTTTGTTTCAGACATCAAGTATTTGGCCTATGTAATCAGCATGATCATAGAAAACAGCATACATGGAATATTTTTCTTTATCAACCTCCATACTCACACACTGTGCTTGAAACATATCTGTCATTACAGTTTTACCTCTAAAGCTGTGTGTCTTTCAGTCTATTACTAGTGTTAGTGATACATCAAAATTGGCATACTGGATTACTGTCTCAAGAGTCAACACACAGAATGAATCTTTTATGTGTTTTGGGACAGGTGTGATCCCATTGCTATTCTCATCCACTTCTCTAAAAACATCCTCAATTTCTGGGTCATCTGAAAGTATGAGTGTTATCTCTGTGTTTTTCTTTCTCACAAATTTCACATAGTCCTCAGGACTCAGAACAATCTTCTTTCCTGATCAAACAGATTGCTAGGTCATCTTACTGATGTCACAACCAACACCATTGATTGCTTCTTTCTCATGAGATATGACAAATAAGCAAGTTGATGCTGGTGATGAAGTTGAGATGTAACTTGTTGAGATTGCGAAGTTGAACTGGCTTATGTGACACCTCTGAATTCTGAAAGGGTACATTGGGAAATGTCAGTCCGTTACAGTCAGTCCGCCACACTGGTTTGTCAGTCGGTCACGTTCATTTCTCATGAACTTGTGGAGCATAATTGCATCTCAGAAGGTATGTATTGAATGCAGAGATTCTGACAGGAAAACAAAGTAGCACCATGGTACCAGTATGTGTTATTCAGTACAACTTTTTTGAAAATTTGTGTGACAGATAGACATGCCCATTTGGAGGTTCTAAAATATTGATCAAAATCCAGCAAAATAATTCCCAATCCCACTTTGAATTATATAGTAGTGAAAAGGAATGCAAGGGCTTTTTTTCTGCAAAAAATTAACTGGCTTTCAATAAATCTGTACATAACTGGACACATTTAAATGCTTGGTAGTGTGCTTTATGAATGACAACACAAGTTTATACCATCAATCAGGAGAGCCAGTGAAAAATCTAGATCAATCCCGCAAAGATCAGGAAATTGTAAATTGATACTGGTACAGAAATTGCTTTTCTTCAGAAGTATGTTCATATTTGTTGGCATTTCAGTTCCGACCCTCAGGCTGATGTTTTCATGGAAATGCCCAATATCAAAGAGTAGACAGGAATCACAACCAGATCAGAGACCAACAGAGATGAAGAGAGTTGTCAAAACAAGCTCCTCTGTGGTGTCCTGATGACCTGCAGGGCTATGGGACTCCTAAGCTGAAAGAGTTCTTGAAAGCAGCAATTTCTGAATTGCTATGAAATGAGAATTCATTCCTTTCCCTATTTAACTCTTGAACTGTGACCCAGCCTAAGGGCTACAACACGCTGCGACACAGGCTGCCGGGTTTGTCAATCTTCATCGTCGGCACCAGTGCTTAGCCTTAGGGTGTTTGTTATGACTACAGAGACTCCACCTTGACTTTGGAGTGCACAATGCAGATCCAGATTGACCACCTCACTGACCACGGTCTTCCTCTAATCTCTCCCCTAACTCCACCCTTTCTTCACATGTAATAATATTTGCAATGGGCCAATTGTAGGAGAATGGATTGTATTCACAAAGATATGTCAATTTCATATGGGTGCCAATTTTATCACCCCTCGTCACATAGACCATACCCATTACAGATCTGTTCATGACCTAATGTAACTGCTTGGACGAAACCATTTCACAGGGGTGTATTTATGTTCACGTTATAGAATTTCAATGTAAACTGCAAGCTATCATCCCTGTGACCACATGGACTTACGTTATTCTTATTCGATCAGACCGGCGAACGTAGACGAGGCAGCAGTGACTACAAAGAAATATATACAAGTGGTCTAATGACGGCACAAAGTGCTATATAAACTAATACTAGTAATAGACGTATAGGCTACTTTAGCTATCATTCATGGCAATTATAGTTCATTTGTATTCTCAACAGCTCGATCATTGGTCAGTGCAAAACTTGTTGAGTGTGTCAAACTCAAATGGTCAGGGGGGTCTACGTTATTATTCAATATATGGTATGAACAAATAGACTACATCTATTTGATACTCTTCTCACGATCATCATTTCTTCTGACTGTAATTTCGGACCACTTGAGAGACTTGACTGGGCCATGTGGCTCTTGATTTCTGTTCTTTTCTTCTGTCTAAGAAGATTTCATCTTTAGGCATGGGATTTCTCACTGTTCTATTAGGTAAAGTTTTCTGTACCTTTTGAAGGAGTGTCTGTTGTGCTGTGCATACTTATTATGGTGGTAATTTGACAACTGAGCTGATACACCCTAAGTTTAACAATAGTTTGACAAAACTGGGGAAGACAAACCATTTTGAGTCTTAGCAAATGGCAAGAAATATCACAGAGGAGCCATTTAATACATATAAATACCACCGTTGCACTTTTGAATAGTGAGTCACCTGTGGTATATCGTGCTATCACTGGGATTAATGTCAAATATGAGCAAGGATAGTACCTAGAGGCTGCAACTTGTGCCTAACACTATTTGCTGTCTAATTTTTGGGCTATACTTCCTGAGATTAGGTCGCAATCATTTTATGCCCTGCAATGTTCCTTTGAAACTGCACTGCCCCAATTCCTCGTCAATCAATGGAGCCTTTCATTCTCACTATGACACTGTATGCCCTTTGCCATTCAAACTGTCTTTTCTTTAAAATCTGGTATAGCTAAGCAAAATGGGACCCATCAATAATCAAGAAAAACATTTATCCCTGCAACTATGGTCTAGTTTTCCAGCCCCTGGGCTTGGGTGTGCATAGTTAAAAGATATTACCAGTGCCCCTTTGTCAGTGGCTAGTTCATTGGTCTATAGCAGCGGATTTGACGATTCCATATGATATACAGAAGGCGCTGTAGGTTCACCGGCTCCAAACAAAGCGCATATTTTAATCTAGATCTATTTCTATTTCTAAGTTACTTATTTCAGTTTGTATCTAGATCTATATCTAGATTTTGACCTTAGTTCAGAGATCTAGGCTCTAGGCCTGATTAAACAAGAACTTTTCTTCTCTCGATTGTAACTTCACCGCACTGGCAACTGTTCGAGGGAACCAAGTTTCTATGATATCTCTAGTCAATTTCACATGTGCTACATACTTTCTTTTCTCTGGAGGTAGTTCCTCAATGTTTTGGACCAAGTCGTGTTGTGCATGTTATTCCGAATATGTGGGCAGTATAATCATATTGGAATAAAAAGTATACGGTGTGTCCCGAGCATAGAAGTTGTTTAGTCGGCCATCTTGAACATTTGCTTCCCGGCTTTCCTTTCATTGGTTGAGTGGCACTGAACACCGCCTCCAGTAAGGGTGGATAAGTTGGCTCAATCAGTCGAGTCAAGACTTGCACCAAAGTATGGCTTTATCCCCCTTTTATTCACTCCTCATTTGAAGTCATGCGTGAACTTGTTAAGACTATTACCGGTACTGGGAGAAATGGAAACTGTAATGATTAAATTAATTCTCCAATGAATGGGATCTTGCACCTATTTCGAGCGACTACGCTAAGTATTTGTACAAGCCCCCCCCCCCCCCTTATACACACATAAATAAATTAAAAAAATCAAAAATGTAATTCACGCGCACCTCTAATTGTTATGCTATGGTAGAGTTGTTACCAAAGTTGTTTTTCGATGCTCTACTGTTTTTATTTCATTCTTTTATCACATTATAGAATGCCCCATTCTTCGTAAATCCTAAGATCTGATGACAGTTCGTATTGTTGGATGTTTTGCACTGAAATGTATACGCTCATTTTTCTGCATTAAACATCGCCACTCACAAAAAAAAAAAAAAAAAGTCATATAAAGAGGAATAAAGTGAATTCATGTTTGAAATGGCGCAGTCAAACTCGCGTCCACTCTACTGGTGCCTAACTGCTGAAGGAAATACATGCATTTAAGCCTATACTGTGTTCTTCTGTGTTCAACATTGCACGGTGCATGATTGGGCATTCTTTCTATGAAATGTGCAATAAGCCACACATGAGCCTAACCTATTAAAAAACCTAAATAAATTTACTGATTTCCTCCCCTCTTGATTCTTTTCAATGGAGAATTAAAAAGCAAGTTGTGGCATGTTAGAGACATAATCTCCACTCCATTCTTCATATTCTGTGCAGACAACTGCAGGGTTGCCAACCCTCCTGGAAAAACCATGATTCTCCCGGATTTCAAGCGAAATTCCGGGCACCCAGAAAAATCCCGGGTTTCTCATAAATTGAATAATAACAATAATAACAACAAAGAAAAACACCGAATTAGCAAACCTACGAACTTTTTTTGGCTTCGTCGCGAGTGTGACATCCAGATCGTAGCCTGTTTGTTTCAATCCAAAGAAAGTAGGATTATCTCGGCTTTTAGAAGTTACCAATTTTTGCTGAGAAATTTTGTGGGTAGAAA
>JBCEWB010163956.1:0-10382 GCA_039654565.1 Peronia peronii | reverse complement strand
TTTTTCTCCCCCCCCCTCCCCCCCCCCCCCCCCCCGCCTTTTTTTAAAAAACAGAGATCTATGTGGCCGTTCAATCCTTAGAAAAAGTAGGATTATTTCAGCTCTAATTGAGTGCCCCATTTAGTCAGGAGAAATCTTACTGGATGAAAAGTTTTGGAAAATTTGCCCTCCGATTTTTTTTTTTCAACTGTCGAAGATTCTTTAGCGCGTGTGACGTACACACGGGACCTTCGAAATATGTTGGTTATTATCTGAGAAGGCTAGACGTCTCCTTAGACCTCCTTACCATAGAAGCCAAGGGGCTGTTGAGTTATTTAAAAAAAAAAGTTTTTATCTTTCCTGTTCTCTTGGTAGGATTCAAACCTCGACGTTTTCTCCAAGAGGTAATCGCCTAACATCACAGCCACGGTTCTACCACCCCTGATGATTCTTGCTCCTCCATTTTCTCTTGCAGTAACCCCATTCGCATCCCCCCCCCCCCCCCGGCCTTCTCCAGTTCTTAAATCAACATTGCATTATATCAGGAAATCCAGTGTCGAACTAGCTGTACAGTTTCTCAGATGAAAATCTCCCGGATTCTCTTCTCTATCCATTGCTCCTTATGTCAGGAAGCCAATGGGCAAAGAAACGGAAAGTTCCTTGGCCGAGCCCTCCCCCCCCCCCCCCCCCCGTTCCTTCTTCATCCATCGACCCGGCATGTCAAGAGTCCAATGTCCCCTCAATGTTGGCCTCCCTGCGTAAATCTAATCTGTCTGTGGCCTGTCAGACCCTCATGTTTTTTCTGTCACTTTGACCCTCCCCTCCCCCTCCCTCTCTCTCACTGCTAATTCACCGCTGATGTGATTTGTTCCCTCACGGCAACAAGGGCAGACATGAACATATTAGCCATGATGTTTATGCTGAAAAACCAAGCAGAGAAAGTAAAAAAAAAAAACAACAAATCAAGTAACATGCAAAAACAAAACAAAATAAAACAAGAAGCAAAACAAACAAACAAGCAAACACAAAACAGCAACAACAAAACAGCAAACAACAACAAAATAAAGCAAATACACACACACACACACACACACACAGACAAGGAACAAACAAGAATTGAACTCTTAATCCTTTCACAATATGAAACCTAAGACGATCAAATATTTCCCCTCCCATGTGCTGTCGATTCTTTCGTTATGTCACACATTGCTTAGCCCAGTGATGATATAGAGGAACTTTGAACAAAATGTTGAGACCTGTTATTATGATAACAAGAGGACTGCAAAAATCTCCTTACCCATTTATCTGTCTATTCACCAGCCAGTCAACCTACCAAATTGCTAACCAACCAGTTCCAGCCAGCCAGCCAGCCAGCCAGCCAACCAACCAACCAACCAACCAACCAACCAACAACCAACCAACCAACCAACTAACCAACCAACCAACCAACTAACCAACCAACCAATTAACTAATCACCCAACTAACTCCCCTACTCACGCACCAACTATCCGACCAAGCCACAAACCAAACAGTAATCGCTATTCAAACCTTTTAACTCTCTGATCCTCAGCTAAATTACCAACCAACCAACCAAATCACAGACAACCTGTCAAATGACCAATAACCCAAACACACTCATCAACCCACTAACCAGATAGGAAGAAGAAAACACTTGCAAATGCCCCGTGTGGATGAAAACAAGCAAACAAACAAACACACGATCAAACAGGTAAAAGGCCCATAGAGATTATAAGCTGCCAGAGACCAAAGACCAGCAAGCCAGCAGTAAAATGATGCTCGACCAAACCTGCCCGCCTGCTCCACTGTGGGGCACTTCATCACAGGAAGCGACGAAGAGGCTGGGGAAGGTTTCGTTACAAACCAAGGGCGGCTGTTTGCGTACGATCCGGGGACAAGATGGCGGGTATATTAGGTCACGTGATATGATCTCATAGGTTTGTGCAGTGGAGCAGCCACAAGACCGGAGTGTAGTTCTCTGACAGTCTGCATTGAACTCAAAGGCTCTGAGGAAAGAAATGAAACATTACTTAAACGTTGAGAATGATAAACGACATATGTGTACAAAAGTTCCAGATGGAACAAAGTATTGATAGTCCCTAAAGATCCAGAATTTGCAAAAAAATTCAAAAGTGACGAAAATACCTCATAAACAAAATTATGTATGTAATTTTGGTGCCAAATTCTCAGAATCAAGACTTGTATGCAGTAAACAAGTTTATTAATTTTAAGAAATTTCATGTTGGAAAGCTTGGGTAGGAATATCTAGGTTGGCCCTCCCGGGTCCGTTAAATTGTTGCAGAATTTTAACGTTCATCATATGAAGTCAAATTATATCTGTATGAGAACGACTCTCTTAGACAGCTACAGCTCTGCACTTTTATTGTAGAACTATTGATTCACATTTTAAACTGTGTGGAAGTAGAACGTTTGAAGTAATGAGAACGCTAGATAAATGTTGGCTATAATCATTATTTATCAGCTCAAATCTAAATCTTTACATACAATCGTTTTAATTACATCGTAAACAAGAACACAAATGTCAGTCTACTTTTCAGCTGACAAAAAACAGTCAAAGCTATTCTGCCATATAGGATTTCATAAGTATGTTACATTTAAGGGCAGATGTAAATTGACAGTTTGATCATGTACTTTTCTAGAGCATTTTCAGGAGCAAAGTTTGGCGAAACTAACATATTATACTCTGCTTTAATCTATGTGAATTTGGGTTTTAATATCATCTCAAAACATCAAATTTTGAAAAGACAGGTCAAAGTTGTCATTCGTTTTTAATTTCAAAGATGGAATGTACTTTTTCTCTTGCTTCGATGGACCCCAGGTACAGGAATATTGGAGTTTCTTTGTCACCGAAAACAACAACAAAGAAAAGAACAGAGAAAAAGTAAGCACGGAAGACTATGAAAAATTCATCTGCCTATTTTCCCTTAGACAACTAACGTTTCCCCGACAGTTTGAATCGAGTCTGATCAACACTGGCCAGTAGTCTCTGTCTGATCAAATGTGAGGCAGTGAACAAGTTCAGAACAGAAGAACTAGTTAACAACTTAACGGAGTCCCGGTCGATGTCACCGACTCAAAGATATTAGGTACTTTTCACATCAAAAGATTCTGTCTTTTTTTCTAAAGCATTGGCTTAGTCCGTGTACTACAATCTAACTAAAGTTGGCAGTTTTATCAGAGATCCACTTCAAGGAAATTCAAATCGGAGAATACGTCGAAATTTCACATGCCGCCGGTTTTGTCGACGATAGCACAGAACTAGATCTAAATCTGTTCGAATAAACATCAACAAAAACTAAATGAAATAAAAGTAGCTGGGAACTGGGGAAAGGAAAGGTTACTACTTCAAGTCTGACTAATTTATAGGTTTCCGATTGAAATATTGTAGGTCTGATATTTGTCATCGTCTCACCCCGATCTTCAGAATCTCAGTGCTACCATTCACACTCCTTGGCTCTTCATGTCCCACATTTGTGATTTACTTGATTGCAGGCCAATAAAGATGTTACTCGTTCTCTGGCAGTCATGGAGTTCACAATGTAATCTCACAGGACATCCTTCCTCTATCTCCGGGTCTGACTTGCCATAATTTACTGTATGAATCTTGTGAATTTTCGAAATGCCATGTTTCACAAGTGCAAATATCCTCACCCTATATTTACAATTCATATAAGAGAGATGTTATAACTCTTTGAGCTGTGCCGAAACAGTTCTGATGTACGAACACTAAACTTCATCTCAACCAACACATGGGTTTATGTGTGAGACTCAAGCCAGTGGCAACAATGGTAATCTCGGGCATGGTTTAGTTCCATAAGAGAAAGTTCAAGTTCTCTAACGTAACATCAGAAGTAAGACAACAGTTTGACCAATAAGCCAGTAACAAAAATGATACTGTTTACGGCATAGTTTAGTTAATTATACATATACAAGCGAAAGTTTATCATAATAACAGTCCCAGACATGCTCCTCGATCCAGGTTCATGGAAGTACGGGGCTATTTTCAGTATCTGAATTGTACGATATTTACTTAGGATGATAACCAGAGCATTTGTGAGTTACGCCAATTTGGAATTCGAATAAGGGCAGGAAAGAGGCAGAGCATGGAATAAAATAACATTCTAACTGTGTCGCGGCCCCCGGAACGAATGCTCGCTCTATTGCACGCATTTCAGTCTTAAGTATAGGAGAATTATCGCCACGTCATGAGAATGTCTGACGGACTTACTTGCATAGGATGAGTTCCACAGACAAACGCCGTTTACTTCCATTGAAAGCCTCCTGACCCTTGCGGTAGCCACAGTCAAACAGCGCCGTGGCCTTGTCTTTGACACAGTCGTAGTTGATCACTGGGAGACACAGGATAGGTTGGTGTGGGAAGAGATCAGATAGAGAGGAATAAACAACAGCAAAACCATGATAAAGGTGTTGGAAGAAATGCGATATCAACTGTTGCAACATGAAAATGGTAGTGCGATATTAGAATAGAATAAACAAGCAAAACATAATCTACACCAACGACAGAGGAGAAAGATGGTTTCTAATGAAAATAATGAAAGCGCAAAGGAACAAAGCAAAGAAAGAAGAGGAGAAAAGGGTGAAGGAAAGAGATGATAAAAAAGAGAAGAAAGGAAAAGAAAGAAGACAAAAAAAAAAAGAAGTAAATCTTTTCCTTATCAACTATCAGCGTGTAAAATATCACTAAAGCGCCCGGTCCACAAGCCTTTTCACATGTCCTATTCCTAATTCTTACATGTTAACCTCATAAAGCTGAGAGAGAACCTATACTATACTAAATATCGATGATATTGGTAATATTTATGATTCAAAAATGGTTAACAGTGTTTCAAATACAAGTCTCCCTGCTAAATTTTGTCATAACTGCTCTCGAGTGAAAACAAGAACAACAACTGAATAAAAACGGTATCAAACATTTTGGGTGTACTCCATGCAATGAAATAACACGTTGATAAAATAGAGAAACATAATTTTGAGTAAGGTGATGGTCTGTGATAAACTACGCAGAAATGGGCTATTGTATTGTATAATGGTAAGGGAATATAGCCAACTCTTTCTATGAAATAAACCAGACAGAGCTAGAATTCTGGGAAAACAACAATAACCGTTAAAAAAACAACAACAACAAAACTAACATCATCAGCTACTGTTTACGTGATGTCGGGGACAAGAATCTTTTGTGTAAATATCAGAAGTTAATAGAGAGAGAAGAGCATTGAAATCAGAGAGAAATGTGTCAGCCATTTACAGACATTATACAGATGCTGAAAACAAAACAATCAAACGCAGACTTAGATCTATGTACATTAAATTTCTACAGACTGTAGGGAAAAAAAACTAAACAAAACAATTGAGTACCAGTAGTTGAAACGTTAGAGAATGATAGATCTTTTTTGGCAAAGTGAAAATGGTAACGTGTCACATGTGGATACAACTGATTGTTGGACTCCGCACAATGTTTATTGAGAGTAAAAGAGACAAAAAAGTGCAAGAATAAATAAGACATTGAGTCTTGAAGACAAACACATCATTGAACCATAATAACTATATATCCACCAATCTTAACTTGAATTGTTTTTTTTTTTAATGATCTGTCTTGATGAATACCAAAGTTTTTAAATTTTACGACCAGCAGATGGCATAGAAGACAGCAAATTGCGTCAACATAAATGTTGAATATAATGTATAGGCCTAATATCACAAATTACCCCTGCAGGTTTTTGTCTTCTTATCTATGATAAGGTACATATTATGATAATATATTACAATCCGCCGTACAAGTGACTGAGTTGAGACGAACTTGTGGTTTTCTATCTTAGCTTTGCTAGATTAGTAACAGCCACTTTGGCAGTGATGTTTTATGGCTTAGGCCACGTTGTATTCATGTCCCTATTGAAAATAATGTGAGATAAGTTAAAATAGATAAGAGTGGATAAGACGATATAAGACAAGACATGAAAAAAAGCCCAGATATCGTGCGGTAACATAAGGTACGGTAAGATAAAACATGATTAGGTAAAAGACAATACAAGACGAAATCAGATCAGATCAGATAAGATAACCTCATTTGTCCTCAAGGTGAAATTCTATCCATAGTTAATGAACTATAACATACCAGTAACATAATCTGAGGCAAAACAAGATACCCCCCCCCCCCCCCAGAGGTTGAAAGGCAAATAAAAAGCGTAACCTGACGCACGACACACATGCACACAGACTGGACTGTCGAAAATAGCATGAAAACTAACGAGACAGGCTCAAAGAAAATAGTTGCAAGTTAATAAGCAAATTGATCTGTTTGTATGTCAACTGTGTCAAATCATGTCACGGCCTGTCAATGCACTTGTTCCTGAATCTTCTCCTGATCACAGGCTTGGTTGGGCGGTAGCGGAACTCGGAATTGTACACAGAGGCCCTAATTATTGTCGTACGATAATGGCGTAAGTCAGACTTCTGCCAAAATTACAACTGATATTTCTAGCATTTTCTGAGCATGAGAACTATCAAATAATGTCATTGTAAAACAGAAGTGCCTCTTTGGAGTTCTGTATTAATTGATTAGAATCCCAAAGGATTAACAAATCAAATGACTAACAAGATTTTTTCCCTCAGTATCTCAGATGTTGAAGACGACAGATACCATTATCGTAGAACTGCGGCGATATCGCATTTTGTCAAATAAGATATATGGACGGTGATTCCATTCTTTTCCGTGCTTTTCATTATTGCATGAATTGTTCAAAGCCCTGTGACTTCCACAGTGTCAACAAAAAAGCCGGATATCTCTATCACGTGACAACTCACAATGTTAACAAACGTAATGTTCACCAGCAACAACGTCATCACTGGTATTTTGAGAAACAAATATTTATACTGTGACCTCTCGACTCTGGGATCCTGCCATTTAGGGATGGAAAGATACGAAGATTGAAATCTGCATTTTTTCGGTGAGTCAACGATCAGCTGGTTTCTTTGGTGGGCAAGCCCGACGACTAGCCTTCTGGGATAAGAGCGAATCTAATAAATTTCAGAGCTCCGGCGTGTAAGTTACGCACGTTACAAAACTCTTAGCAGTTAAAAATTGGATGAAGAGTAGGTGGTGATATCGCTGTCAGGGCAAAATTTCCAAATTTCTACTCCAAAAAAAATTCTTCTTACCAAAAAAATAGGGTAGGCACTTAAAGACAAGATGATCATACTTTCATAAGATTGAAAGAGTGGGATTAAAAAAACAACAACAACAAAAAATAAACAAACAAACAAACAAACAAACAAACAAACAACACCTAAGATGATCTAGGCACGTCCATAGATCACCAGGGCTTGTCAAGGAAATTCTGCACTGCGGAGGAAGGACACACAGAGACTTAGATCTAGCTGGGAAGACAATATCCCTGAATGGACAAGCCTGAAGCTAATCGGCGCTTTGACAGTCAGAGAAGAGAAAGGGGGAGGGAGGGCTATTTGCCAGTCCCCACGGTCTGACTTTCAGACTAAGGCATAGGTAAAAGAGGTATCAGACAGTCATAAACCGCTTCACTGCTACACCAATTTTGCAGGTCTGTGCTAAGTATCAGCAATACGCCCATTCTCGATCACTGCTAACCCCCACCCGACTCAGTTCTGCCACAGTCAATCGGAAGCGTCTACTGTTATTCAAGGTTGCTAATTAATTGTTACTTGAAGAAGGAGATAATTACGCCTGATTTGAGTTCTCATCGCTAAATCATCTGCTAATCATCAGCGTGCGGCGAAAATCAAGAGATTGTACCTATGGACGTCAAACGCTGATCGGAACCACGGGTCAAAGGGGAAAAGAGGATGGTTGATCGACAGCTGACCGTGCACTACTTGGGCGTTCGTGGTCCGTCCTCCCGCACGCAAGAGGCCACCTTTTGGACGCACCTCGTGCTGTTGTTAACAGTAAAGTGGCTGATTTGTCTGTCTATTCTTAGTCTATCGTCTGTTGTCTTCCCCTCACCTAAGTCTTTGTTGCAGAGTTTGTCCACAATTTTCTGCATCCTGCTCGGCTGTGGTAGATACCCCTGGAACTCGGGCGGCGTACAGTGTAGGCTCTCGTTCATAGCACATTCCAAAGCTTCTTTGTAAGCCTCTTGGTTTCTGCAATAAGTTAGGCCAAAGGAACTTATGGTTTGTTTATTTGTTTTGCTTTGACGGAGATCAGACAGTTCAAGACTGGAGCAACAAAAACAAAACGTCAACCAACATTATAGGGCGAAATCCAATATTCTCGTTCCTGATACAACCAGCAGTTCTCTTGTGGGTTCTTGATTCCTGCAACAAGTCATATCAAATGAATTTATGCGTTTCTTGTGGTTATCTATTTATGATATCGACGGCTGAGTGCAAGAAGTGACTATCTCCACTTTTGGTCAAATTGGAGTTATCGACATAGGTTGGGTTATTTTTAGCCGCTTTTTCACTGATATAAATATCAAAGCCGTATCTTTATTGGTTACGGAATTATTACCATTTCTTTTTTGACTATCTCCAATTTTTCCAGCACTTTTCGTGCAAGAAATGACTAAATGGATACAGTCAATTCTTGCACACAATGAATTTGACAGCACCGTTGAAAACAATGTCTATATGGCAAATAGTTCTTGCACTGTTGGATTTCCGATTCCCTGGGAGATAGGCACATTTAGTTTTTGTTTTACTTTTATGCGTATTCGAGTACTTTCGTTCGCATGCCCGATGAAACCAATAACGCCGACACGTGCAGCCCGGCGCTAGTTAGCTGGTAAGTAAAAGCTAGTATTACAAAGCAATTGATAATATTATATTGTAGATGATTTTAGATCTAGGAGTATAGAGCTAGGTCTACAAGAACATCGAAGTTGTTGTTTGTATACTTGTTTCTGTATAGATTTTGGCAGATCTAGTAAGTCTAGATCTAGGCCTAGGCGAAGCCTAGTCTAGTGAGTAGCCGGCCTAAACTAGATCTAGTCAAAGCGTATTCGATTACCGTAAAGTTTACTTCGACCGATTATGTTCATCAGAATTACTGACCTAAAGAATTAATGACGTTATAATAATCGACCCATAATAATGATAATGATAAGCAGAAGAAGAAGAAGAACAATGTAACTCTGTAGATGTGACAATTTACCTTAAATTATATTCTCTGTTAAATTTCATCATTATTTAAATGGGCCTTACCTGACCTTTCTGATTGAATTATTTTGAAAACTATCGGCTGTTAGTTACTCTATTTACATTGGTATCCCATCAGGATCAGGATATCAGAAGAAACTGCAAGTCGACACTGAGTCATCTGATTCAGATAGTGAGGCTATCTCTGCTTGAATTCCAACGGTTTCGACAGGGAGCTGCACAACTAAGGCAGCATGTTGAACATATGCGGATGACGATGAAAGAAAAGAGATCCACCAACTTTCGTGCAACCAGTGGATCATTTCCTGTCAGGGAAAGCCAGCAGTCTGCATCAGAAGAATCCACACCAATGGATCAAACCTTGAGAGGTTGGTTTGTTACGCCAGTTTTACCGATCTCTTTCTCCCACCCTCTCTCCCTGTCTGTCTCTGTCTCTCTGTCTTTGTCTCTGTCTCTCTCTCTCTCTGTCGCTGTCTTTGTCTCATTCTATCCGAATATCGGATTCCAATTCTCTGTCGGAGCTGGATGACAACGCTCGTGATCCAACATATGATGTGGAGAAAGACCCAGATTATAATTGAACCCAAGAAACGGAGGAAGAGAAGGAGAAAAGCTTTCTATGGTAGCAGCGACATGAACAAGGATGATACTAAACAGGAACTTGAAGAAGGACCGAGAGAACGCCAACCAGAGATAGAAACCATGGAAATTCGACCGCCACCAATGGAACAAGTCCCACTCACAGAGAGAGCTAGTGGTACGCGCAAACACAAACGAAATGACACAGAATGGAAAAGAAATGTTAGGAAAACTCTAAACAGCAAAGGAAATGGAGCGTACAGATTCAACAGGAAGAGTTAAGAACAAAAAACATCCAACAGCAGTTGACTGCAGCAAATGCAAATATAAATGTACAAAAAAATTCACAGAAGAAGACAGGGTGAGACTTAACCAAGAGTATTGGTCCATTAAAGATTTCAGTATGAAGAAACAGTACATAATTGCAAATGTCATGGCCAGCAATGCTAAGCGCACTTGAGCAGATGAAGACCAGAGAAATAGAAAGCGATCGTTATCAAAGGCATATTACTTTTCAAAAGAAGGCTCAAAGAAGCGTGTCTGCAAAAAGTTTTTTTCTCTCCACGTTAAACATCAGTCATGGCCCCGTAGATAACGCTCTCCTTAAAAAAAGTGAAAGTGGTGTTTT
>JBCEWB010163945.1:0-10383 GCA_039654565.1 Peronia peronii | reverse complement strand
CTATCTATCTATCTATCTATCTATCTATCTATCTATCTATCTATCTGTCTGTCTGTCTGTCTGTCTGTCTGTCTTCTTGTTTGTCTGTCTGCCTGCCTGCTTATTGACGTATCAAGGTATGCTTGTACACATCAGTATTGCAAGGTCTTTATAGACTATATTGTCATTATATGACATCGTTTAAAATGTAGATGACTGCGACTGGCTCTGGCCTCTTCTATGCTTTCTGAATCTATCGTGAATACATACATGTAGTAAAAGTTCTATTAAACTGCATGAGTAATGGATCAACCAATCCATTAACAGATGTGAGAAAAGTCAAAACACCTTGCATTGCATATAACAGATATATGCGAACAAAACCCAAGGACACATACTTTTTTTTTCTAGTATGCCTTTCAATCCCAAGAAAGTAGAATTACCTCAGTTTGAAGTGCGTGCCAAATTTGGTAAAAAGAATTTTTGTGGGTAGAAACTTTGAACTTGGAAATTTTTGCCCCGACAGTGGCGTCTCCGCGTACTCTTCATCCGATTTTGAACAAGAGTTCTTAACCTGTCTGATGTATACACGGGATCCACCCCAAAATATTCGACCTTATCCGAGAAGGCTAGTCACACTGGTGATTTTGGCATATAATTGGAATCTCAATAAGCCATTTTACCGTCAATCAAATCACTTCCCTTTGCCAAGTATGAAAAGTTTAACACATTGTTAAAAAAGGAAAAAATAATCACTTTTTTTTCTCTTCTTATTTGAGACATAAGCGACAGAAAATTCTGAAAAATTCACCATATCATAAAAATGTTTTTTCTTTCTTTCTTTCTTTCTTTTTTTTTTTTAAATTCTCATCATGACACCATTTTGTTTCAATTTTTTTTTCTCTTCACGTTTCTCAAAAACAAGAGAAAAGAGATTTTTTTTCCTTCTTTGCAAGGCCTGTCTTACACCGTTTAAGACTCATTGTCGTTCTGATAATTCTAAGTGGCCAGATAGAGCAAGGAAAAAAAAACACGTAAATAACATCACAAAATAGTTAGTCTTTGCAATGAGCCATTTTCTTCTCTCCCTTTTGTTTTGTTTTTTTTTGGCCAAAAGCGTTACAGTAGGTATAACATGATAAAGAAGGGAAAAAAATCGCGTTAGCTCCTGTTGGTTGACACAAATGAGGTAAACATCTGTGAAAATATTGTCACGATGAAAAAGAAAAAAGCATGTTCATGATATGGTGAATTTTTAAAAAATTTCTCATTCTCATGCTTCAGATAAGAAAAGAAAATGTGATTTTTTTTCCTCCTTATTCCCCACTTGTCTTATGCGTCTTGTGCTTAGCAAAGGGGAGTAATTTGGCTAATGGTTAAATGGCTCATTAAGAGAGGGGCAAGGGAGCGGATGGATTGGGAGGGGAGAGGTGCTGAAATCGAGTTTTTGATAAATAAATCGATTCTGAGCGTTTTTATTTTTTTTCTTTTCTAAATATGAGATGGTACCAGGAAGGGTGGTCATTCAAAGGTTGAGCGACCTACTGTCAGCCAGACCCTGGCTCAATCAAGGTTCTATATACAGTGTTTAGGTCACTAACATTTCTCTGGTTTGCGGGCAAATGCTGTATAAAGCACCTATTCTGGCACGCTGACCACAGGGAATATCAGCGAGTAGCAAAACTCAATATGGCAGCCGTTGCCATGGCAACCATGAATGATTTCAACTTTCTTGTATTGCTTTCTTCTTTGACCAAACCGAATTTCCTGATAATGGAAAAAAAATCATCTCTTCCCAGTGATTTCTAAAATGACTCCTCTTTTAATAAGGGCGGTGAAAATTACTCCATATTTTTTTTTTTTTTTTTTGGTCTTCTTAATTATTGATGTTAGAACAATCAGATATGCAATGATGAGCCACGTTGTGATAACATTGTTTAGCGTGTTGCGTCTGTTTTGTTTGTTTGTTCTAAGGATAAAGCAAAAACAAAAGAACACACACACACACACACAAGAAGTGACGAGAGGAAAGAGGGATAATTCAGTCAATCCCAATTTCCAAAATTATTTCTTAGTAGATGTATGACCATTGTCTTCGGCCTGGAATAATAAACCACTTACTGAAATTTTGAAATGTATTAGTCAGGAAACAACAACAACAAAAAACAACAACAACAACAACAACAACAACAACAAAGAAAACAACAGCAACAACACAGAAGCAACTTGCCTCGCTACCACTATACCACAACAAGAGAAACAACAACAACAAAAACAAACAAACAAAAAACAGTATGTCACACTCAAAGATCCCACATTAATTTCCTTCTAAAAAAGAAAATACTGAGCATTTCTTTCTTTGGCCGTACTGAATAATTCACTTATAAAACCACACTATTCTATCATTGTGCCCAGCCTGGGCTATTGTATCTTAATACACTGGAGTCAGACACACGTTTGATTATTCTGGACAGAACTATATCAACAAGATGAGTATTGTTTCTCTATATGTTCTGACACTTCAGCGATTGAAATGAATGATCCACCAAGGGGAGCCGAAAGACAGGGTGGGACGGGCGGGGAAGGGGGGTGGAGAGAGGGGAGGGAGGGGAGGGTTCAGTTATCCGTAACTCCATCGATGCGCCATTCGAGATCTGGCTTTCTATAAGATCGATCTATATTACATACTCGCAATAATTCAAGTATGTGTTTATTTCTTCAAGTAGGTGTTCTTAAAAGCTTGTACCAATTCAATAAGCATATCATTCGAACAGCATGATAAAAAAAGTCTTAGCATATCCTTGTTATAATTCAATCCTAGAAGTTGTAAGAGACTGAACAGTGACCGCCGAACGCTATAATTTGTATGTTAATTGCTTGTTAAATAAACAACATGTAATATAGAGAGAAAAATATTCATTTTGTTTTTCAAGATAGCTGTCATCAAGCAGGTGAAAGATGTAGAAACAGCGAACAAACTCACTGCGTATTGCACCCAGCCATTAACATGGATTCTTTAATCTTTAATAAATATCGATATACAACACTCTATTATTCCATTGTTTTCCAGACATGTTTAGGGTTAAGGCCAGTATGATCAGGAAGTAAAGCATGAGAGTTGATGGATGGATCTTTCAATAATTCAAAGCATTTGCTCAAATGTTTGTGAACAGGCTGTTTGTTTCGACATCCACGTATGCATCTGGAACTGAACTGCGGTTCAGAGTAGAGCTAACGAATAACTACTGCTACTACGTTTGAAGCCCGCTTCTAGCTCAGCACATGTATTAGCTATCCCCTCTAGCCTACTGCCGTTGAAGAAAAGATTGAATTGAAGCAAGACTCAGTGCCGAATTACATATTCTTATTCCAAGGTAAGTTAATGGTTTCATTCTGAAGGCATAAAAACGACTAGTTTGCTCAAATAAATAGCGTCTCTCTTTCCATGCTCTCTCACTGAATCTCTTTCTTTCTGTCTGTTTCTCTCTGTTTCTTTCTTTCTCTCTCTCTCTCTCTCTGTCTGTCTCTCTCTCTCTCACTCACTTCCATTTCCTTTATTTTCCTATCCAGTTCCAGATCATTTCCCGACATGGGGTAGCTATCGCAGGTGTGATTTAAAAAAAAAAAAAAAAAGAATAAAATAAAATGAGTGTCAAGATAAAATTTTCAAATGGAAATAAAATGTTCACAACTGCAATTTTTTTTTTTTTTGATAATCATGCGGTTTAATCAAGATATTTTTTTCTTCTTTTTTCTTTTTTTTTAAATATAGTATGAATTTTTTTTTCTTGCATGGATTTCATACAGGAACATCAACATCCTCAGCATGTGATATTCTACCTGAAATTCTGTTCCTGATGCTGACATCAGTCTTTGCTCTTTATTTGCTTGTTCATAACCATTTAAAGAAAATAAAGCAAATTGCTTTTCTCTATCTAATACTTTTTTAAACAATATATGGCTTATTCTCCAATCACAGTAATTATTTTGCCGGGTAGCAGACATTACAACAGCAGCCATATGTAAGGTGTTCAAATTCTTATCAATCTAGCAATATCAAAGAGGCTTTTTAATCTAATAATTAAAGATGGCTTTTGTAAAACGCTTTTTTCTCGTGCAATGCAGGCTCTAAGCACTGACAGACCCAACAGCAGCAGAAAGTGATGTTCATTTCTAAGCTTTCTAGGAGTTATAGCGTCAAGTCCTTATTAAGCTACCAGTAACAAAGTAGCATTCTCTTGCCTATAGTCCACACTCATTTTAGCTTGGGTCGTGTTAAGAAATATGGCTTTCTCAAGTACAAAATGTCGGACTCAGGAATTGAACTCAGCCATTCCCAAAGCTTTTCGCCGGCTTATGGTAATAGATAAAATTCTGCATCACTGATGATGTTCCGGGGCTCTCTCTCTCTCTTTTGCTTCATTCTCTCAGACCGACCATGCCAGGGCTGACCCAGAACTCTGAAGGGTCCATGCCGAAAAAGGGATGTGGAGAGACCAAGCCTGTTCATCTGTGTGGTCAAGGCGGCGCCTTCGAGGTCTTTGCTAAGTCTACCAGTGCCCATGGAATGGAACATATCGTGGCCAGTGATAGCGGAATGGTTCGGAGGTAAGGATCCCGCTTAGGTCCTCCCTTTCCCCTGTCTCTTTCATTTACAGGTCATTTTTTCATCTCAAGGACCCCTGAGATAATAACTGCAACGTGAAGCGATAATGTGTGGAGTTCCAGGTATTTGCCTCAAAGTTGAGGGCACATGATCCACATGAATGACTTAATCATTTATAAGAGTGAAGATAAATTTTGTTCTTGCAAAAAAAGTTCTAAAAATATGTTCTTGCAAAAAAGTTGATTCTGTGACACTTTAAAAGAAGCTAGGCAGACAAAGTTCGAGTGACGTCGCATCTGGGTGTTCATAAAAATAACAATGAAATGTGTGATTTGAAACGAATGCTTCGAAGACAGCACTTATAAAATGTGATTGCGACAGGGTGATTCACACACTTTTCAATTATTCAGGAGCTACAGCAATCTGCGTGAAACAAAATGTGAATCCTGATAAATTAATACTAAAACAACGAAATCATCGCTCATATAGTGTTGGTTTAGGGTAATGGCCGAAACCTTCTAATGGATTCAGCAGAGATGGGACATTTAAAGCACTATGGCAGACTCTTATTAGACAGTTCATTTCTTTGGCAGTGAGGGTTACAGCAGGGCCAATTGGGGGGGAGGGGGGGGGGTCATTCCAAATTCCTGGACCTGACTGCTGCAACAACTTCTGTCTATCGGCATCCTGATAACTTTCTCAAAAAGGTTGAAAGGCGAAACACTAATGAATGATAGACAACGAAGAATCTCATTGTCAAAATGGACTCTACTGCAATATTAACATTCAGGGTTGATGTGAGGTGAATTAAAGAAAGGACCTCATGTTTTAGTATTTGTTGTGAAGTTTGTAGTTTCAGATTGCACTGTCCTGAAAGTCGTCCTTCTTTGTCTGTCTTCAGTCTGAAATTTCTTTGAAATCAAGGCATATAGAAAGTTAAAACGTGGCGCTGTTTTAAAAAACTGCCATATCTGATACTACTGCCATAATCAGTATCTCTGACTGCCAAAATGTATCATGAAATATTTATGGAAGCCCATAAGAGGATCAAGAATATAGAACAGTTCAATTTAACTTCTGATATGATAACAATACCCCCACTGGTTACAAATAAACCATCAAGGGTTCATATTATGTGAGGCAGACATAGTCGGTCAAATAGTAAAGTCACTTTTGGATATTTTCAATGTCCATTCGACCGCTTATATCTCAGAACCTAAAACAGATCGAAAGTGAAATCTTAGCATTTGAAGGACTGCTGTCGGTTCTACTAACTTTACGGACATAGAAAGCATGAACGGCTGATGTTTGAAAGTCAACTACTCTTCTCATTCTTAACGATGTGATAATGTAGTGTCTAGCTTTGGAACCATGGCAGACAAAAACAAATCCAAACCTGGTGTCATTTGATAATCTTAAAGCTACTATATCGTATGTTGTGAAAAGAAGCAAAGGGTTCGTTTTTGCTTAGAAAAAGAGTGGTTACGCCTAGAAGTGTAATTAAAATGAGGCTGACAGGACTTCAAGGGCAGTTTGGTGTACTTTGAAGGCTTATATTTTTCGAACCATAACGGATGGAACTTAAAAATAGTGTCATTTGAAAGACCTGAATATCTTCTTTAATAGACGAGATAGACATGATGATTGAACCTTTAATCTTACTTTCAGGAGAAAAAAACTCGACCTTTTATCTAGCAGGTGCATCTAGGGACATGATATTCTCGACCAAAACGCGTTAGAATATTATGCATGACGCCACCTATGACACGGATCTAGCAGCAGTGTCAAATCAGAATGAAGTCATAAATATACCATGTATTAAAATGTGTAAACTTTCTCTCTTCCATAGAATACTATGGCTATTAGCCTTTCTGACTTGTGTTGCGTTTCTGATCTTCTTATTTATTTTACTAATCCTGGACATCCAAAGGTAAGATTTTGGTTCTTCCTACTTTTATTTATCTGCAAAATCTGTTTCGAAAACTGGGTTACATATAAAATTATATAATATTACTTTTCATTTTTATTCACGAATCACACATGTAAATTCATTTACTCGCGACTATAATTCAGAAATGTTAATGCAATCTTGTACGAAACAAAGTGATAGTCTACCATTCAATTTTTTTTTTTTTTTTTACAAAGTGTGGTTTCAATATTGTTATAAGGGGGGAGTTTTTTTTTCTTTATTTTTCCCTTCTTTCTTTATTCTTTAAACACGATGTTGCAATATCAAACATTTACTTTGAAAAAATAATATGCAAAGAGAGTTTAATCTGGACAGCAAATTTTATTATTTTGGCAGAGCAAACGAAATAAAAGAAAAATGCAAAATTCAGGCATAATAATCAGTTTTCATTCATATTTTGTTTCTTAACTCATCTCCTTTTTTTTTCTTGGAATCCTGATATATGTTTTTGTCAGTTACCCCTTCAAGACCGTAAACAAAGTAGCGCCGAGAACTTCTCTTGTCTTTCCCATCGTCACCATCTGCGACCTGAACTTCGTCTACGCAGACAAGTTCAATCACAGCGATGAGGTTAAGACATTATTCAGGTGACTTTTTTTCCAAGACAGTATATCAATAATCAAATAAAAAACGCCTAAGTTTAGGCCATCGTCAATATAATTATGGTGGTATTGCTCTTCGTTCCTCATGGTGGGCTATAGTATAGGCAACGAATATAATATAATCTCTACTCATTGCGACCATCATACCATTTCACTTTACCATTCCATTCGATACTTGAGGATACTGCTATAGAGGGATGGGCACTAGCCTGTCCTATCCTATTCTATCTATCCTGTCCTGTCCTATCCTACCCAATCCTATCTTATCCAATCTTATCCTACCCTATCCTATCCTCTGTCCTGGCCTATCACTATTCCATATGTCGGTCTTGAAGACAATTGGAAAGTCACACAAACATAAGACTTCTCAACCGAATTCCTCCATTCTTTCTGGTTCTCATACGTGTTTCGACAAAATTATGAGTGTAAGATCCTCCCATCTCTTTCTATGTCCTCTCCCGCCTCCGCCATTTCACCCGGTATCAGTATAAGGATTTTTCTATAAGATCTGTTACATCTGCTTTCAGGATTGTTGACCCCATTTTCCTACGAAATTTCTACAACAGAACCCTGGATGATATAAGACATAAAGAGCCGTACAAAAGTATTTTACAAGAGCGGTCAGTGTTGTTTTTCTTTTCTGTAAGACTTTTCTTGCCCTGTTCTAAATTTCTACTGGACTAGAGACTTAACTACATGATGACTGAAATCGAAATGTAAACAATAGTACAAACTATCTGATCTATTCAGTGAAAATGCATCCACATTAATCTTTCTTCCTCCCTCTATTTATCTTTGTTGTTACAATAATAAGTTACTCAAAAATGGTCCATGGTGCATTAACTGTTTACAGGCAGCGTATTTGACAATGTAAGAAAGCAAAGCGAATATGTCTATCACGTGAACATGACAATTCTCAATGTTAAACAAAACAGAGCGCTCACTTACCATCATGCTGCCACCAAGACTTCAGAACAAACCCATAACTCAACAACAGACCAAGCCAAAAGTGTAGAAGATTCTGGCCACCTTTGCCGTAGAAGAGTTATGATTATTTTCTTAAGCGAGAATAATTCGATTAAAATAAATGTGAATAGTGTGAGAATGTGAAAGACTGTGGGTTAGTTTTCATGGTATTGGTTTCAGTCTACAGAAGCAGAATATTAGATTTAGGCTGACACCAAGTGTTCTTTGTAAGTTACCTTTATTTTGATTTGAACGGAGCGAAACAGTATTAGGCAGACCATTAGACATATTATATCTTTTCTATTTTAAGTTAATAAAAGTTACACACCACAGAATTCTTGATTACGAGAGCTAAAAGATTATCTAATAAAAACTCGTGCCATTATTCTTGAACGGTATGGATTGGCTCATTTATGAATGAAGGTTGGATGGACAGATGGATGGATGGATGAAGAGATGGATGGATGGATGGATGGATGGATAGCTGGCTGGCTGACTGGCTAGCTGGATGACTGGATGGATGGATGGATGGATGGATGGATGGATGAAGAGACGTATTGCATATACATTCAGAAGGACATAGTCAAACATTTATGTTACATTTTTTTTTAAATACTAGAAGAGAACCCACGGTCTTCGTGAGAGATTTTTAAAATATAACTTTGCGACGTAAAGTGTATGGCAAGTGTGCGCACCTCGATGTTGATATATTTTGATTGATTAAACTGAATGTTACTCAAAGAAAACGTGTTTTGAACGCGTCATACTATCGAGCGTACAATTCCGATCAAGCACCGTCGCGAGTTTATTTTTCAGCTGTTATCGCACTTTAGAATAAGGTCAAAACTAATAAGCTTTTGTAGGGTGTATGTACATAGAAACACAGATTCATATGCAACAATATTATGTGCCAAATTTCATATAGATCCTTTCAGCAGTATTCGAGTCCATACGCCTATTGTCGGATTTGTTGCAGATTTATAGTATAGATGTTAATAGAGTTAGCTACTCGCAAGTATTCGTTCAGAGCCTACTTTTTTTTATACATTTATTAAGAAACCTACTTTTACTCTGAACATATTTAAAAGGTAAGGTATGGAATGATTCCTCATGTCCATGCACTCTGCCCGTTCTCCGTCTGTTTTTCATTTCTTGAAAATGTTTAAATTGTTGCATTTTTAAATTATGAATATATCACTTCATTGTCGGGTTTAAAAGGGTTCTTCTATCTTTGCTATTGCTGTTCAGATTTCTGAACTTCATGGACCAAGGCGCCCCAACTGTTCACGATGCCATCCCCCATTGCTTCTGGGAGGAACAGTTGGTTGACTGTGAAGAGCTTTTCAGTTACATCGTGACGCCCATGGGAAGATGTTTCATGTAAGTTTTATTGCTGTTTTGATAGGGTGTCTATTATTCTTTATATAGAAAACAAAAAAACGGCCAGTATGATTGACTGGCTACGTTCTGAAATGGTAACCTTCAGTCGTAACTATTCTTGGTCATATCTCAACTAACATGGAGGTGAAACTGATGTGTTTTTTTGTGTGTTTTTTGGCAGCGCTTGGTTTGTTCGTGTGCCATACGGAGAAAGCTATTTCCGCTCCCATTCGCCTGGACTTTACTTTGTATCCACAAGTGTACATCTGTATTCCGTTGTCCGAGACCTCATCAATATAATTATGGTTATCGCCTTGTCGGTATCCTTGCGCACTCGATTAAGAGATTATCCTCTGTGCGATCACTTCCCAAGGTGGAAAGATTGCGCTGTATCTCGACCATATCTAGTCAATTTCTGATCGATCCAGATGTCAGTGTACCTTCCATCTGAGTCACGGGGTTCATACCCACGTCGGTGAAATCTCCATCGAGTCATCCAGGAATATAACTGGTGCTTTACATGCTTGTAACATATCCATGTTTTTTTTCTAACCTCCAAATCGCTGCATCATCACTGCTGGACACAATATAACCGTAATTGTGCTGATGTGCCGTTAAATCCCAACACAAACAAACAATAATTTCAGAAATAATGCGGCTATGCTGTTGGCGCTGTGCACAGTGGTGCCATGCAAGACAGTCTTCGTAGGTGCTGATCCTTTCCGACTCACTCTGGAGCTTACAGACAATCCGAGGCTGCTAGGTAGGGAGCAGGCAAACTTAAGGGGGAGGGGGGGAGGTAGCGGGTCCTGAAGGTGATTTTTAAAAAATTATTATTAAAGATAGGCTATTTTAACCTTGTCCATCGCATTCGGCATGTT
>JBCEWB010163935.1:0-10383 GCA_039654565.1 Peronia peronii | reverse complement strand
TATATATTATATGTATATTGTCCTCATTGTTGTATTTCTTTCCGGTATCTGCAGTGTCGCTGTTTCATTTGGCTCTTTTTGTGCATATATTGTACATGTTTTGTTTTCTTGATATTGGAGAATAATATCAGGAATGATATACGTAACTAGTGTCACCTCACAGATAAGTTTTGATATTATTTAAATATATATGATGTGGCATTTGTTGGAATGCCATAAAACTCCTTTTCCCATCATTTCCATTTTGCGAAGATGAGAATGAAACAGATTCTGAACTTTTGGAATATTTTCACATATGTGTGGCAAGATAGAAACCATTAATTAAAAAAAAAAAGTTGAAATTTATTTTTACTGTTGGGTCAGAATATGTTATGTGTGAACATAGCAAATTTAAAGAAAACTGTAGAGTTACAGGTAATTAAATGTCCAGAAAACATCAATCCACAAATAATTTCTGTTAGTGTTAATCAAGTTGTTAATAAATATCCCCCAAATTGACATGCAGTTTGCAAACAAAACTTAATGTAAAAACTTTATTTGCTCAAGTTGGATTCAAGATGATTTTAAAATTCCATCATGTTAACTTGATATGGAAGCTGGAGCAGCTATACTTGGCTGCAGAAGAATTTTCTGGACTTCTTGAATTTTCCAGTGTGTGTGCACAAGTGTCACCTTTGATAGGAGATTTGGTTATTACCCCAGAGTGCATATGCAAGGAAAGCTACTATTAGTAGTACTAATAATGTGGGATTTTTTGTCCTCTAGTGAAGTATATGACATGATAGGGTGAGGATTCATAAATTCACGTCACATGTGCCAGACAGTTAACATACAGATAATAGCTTATTAATATTATGTACATTGCAGTTGAAAGCTAAACCATGCAGTTTCCATGTTTGGATGTTTATGGATAAGAGAAGAAATAGATGGAAATGCTCAGTTAGACTCTTTTGCCATTGTCTAGTATTATCCTTCAACCATTTGTACATTATATATATATATATATCGGTACATCACCAAAGTCATATTATTTGAAACAGAAAGTATTAGGATTCAGTACTGGAGAAAGGAATTCTCTTCTTCCTCCAAGCCACCTCATGCATGCTGCACACTTTGTAGTACGGAATCTATGGTAGAGCAATTTATGCTGTGTGAGATTGTAAGAGGGACATGAATAAAACGATGTTGTTATATCTTCAAGCCATTCCAAAGCCCTCTGTAAATCAGCGATATAGTAGCTAATGCACTCAAACATGTGAGTTGCAATGCATCACTGTATTTGTCTGCCAGCTCTCTGTCTCATTCTCTCTTCTGTTAGTTCTAAGGGTTAGTTTGTTGTTACTGTAGTGTTCAGCCCCCTTGTGGACATTTCTGTGTGCAAAAAAACTGCCAGTCATCACATCATGTAACTAAGCAATCAAAGAGTGACTGCATCTGTCTTAGGTTCAGTTTGGTGTTGTTGTTATTCCTGTGTTTGTTTTCTTTATTACAGAATGATCATACATCTGGATGTTTCACTTTATGCTCCTATTCAATCATTGTCTTGACTTGAGCTCGCTCTGTGAGAAGACGCACATACTCTGGATATAATGGCTGAATTGGGGCTAGAGCAGGATGAGCATCATATGCATTTTCCTGACTTAAGAGAGTATAATATAGGCAATGTTCATTAAGGGATTATAAAATCAGAATGCTCATTACATGTAAATAGATGTAGTATAAATTAAGGTTTGGGTTCGTTTGAAAGCTTTGTCATTTTCTCATTCAGGTCTGAAATAATCAAATTATGCTTGGGATTTTCACATACTGTGTGAGCAGAGAAAGGATTTCGGCATTAGATTTAGTTTCCTTTTTGGCTTTTTTCCCCCATTTGTTTTATCAGATTACCCTATCTACAGACAATGTGAAACATTATAGGATTTGAACACGTTCTTTTGCAGCCTCTAGAAAGTTTACCAATACCATATTGATTATGGAATGACTTCTTGGTGCCAGAGCTGTAATGGTTTAATCAAAATGTTGGGCTTGACTCGGATAAGTTTAAGTCTAGCCTCTTAACTGTATTTTATTTTTAAATAATCATCTTGAACTGGCTTTGTGTGAACTGCTGACAGAAGTCCACTTTCACTCATTTCTAAGGCTATGGAGGGGGTTGAGGGGGGCGGGAGGGTGGGGGGAGAAAGGAAACGACAATTACATTGCAATCTTGAAGTTGTTATGTTTAGAGTGTGTTTTCTCTCAGACTATGGAGCTCAAGCTTAAGCTATCCATGTTCTGTAAAAGTATTACTGTTGGGATATTTGCATGCATTTTAAGTGTTGTGCATCACGTTTAATGTCTCTCTCTCTCTCTCTTTTTTTTAACCCTCAGTCCGATTTAAACATATAAAATAAATCAATACATTGCATGGGGCAATGACAACAAACAGTCCCGAGTTTGTTTCCGCTTTTTTGAGAAGTGCTTTTACTGCCTGTCTGTTCTTGTGTAACAGAATTTGTCCTTATGTCTGTTGTATATACACACTTGTGCCTCATGTTGCTCACAACACACTCGTGTGCGTGAATCTATTGTGTTTCATATTGCTTAGCTTATATCCAAAGAAGTGAAGATATGATCAGTATAGCACATCCAGGTATACAAAAACAAATACTTTGTCTATAATGTATCGTGACCAGTACACAATATGCAGAAAAGTGCAAACAAACAAACATCAAATAAATAAAAATATTATAAAGTATACAGTTACTACTTTTACATACATATTCATAATCATATATACAAACATATAAACATACATAGACAAAATACATACACATATACATACAGAGTCGTAATACTTATAGGCGCACATACACATATGCAGTGTGCGATTGTTTATATTTATCCGTTTACACTCTGTAGCATTCACTGACTGATGATGGTACAAAAGAATTTGTATATCATTATGTCCTAGCTTTTTTCAGTTCGAAATTTCTGTCCAAAAAAATTCTTGTAATCAAATTTGGCAGGCACTTAGAGCTGAGATAATCCTACTTTCCCAGGAATGAAAGGCTGCATACATATAAACAATAAGAACAAAATGAATAACATAAAATAAAATTAAGATTACCCGGGTATACGTTTTTGCCCTGTCCAGGTGTTTCAAAATATTATCTAAGAATACAAAATCATCAACATTCCGTGCTTCTGTGGACGCAGACTGCTAAGGATCTAACTCAAATTTGATGTGGGTAAAATATAATTACATGTAATTTTTGAGAACTATTTCCAAAACATTTTAAAGTAATTGATGACGGCACTACTGATCATGAATTACTTAAACAGTTTTTTTTTGTTTTGTTTTGTTTTGAACGAGTATTATTTCCACAGTTTTTCATACACAGTATCTGGTTGGAAACGTCCTCAGTGACACTTTTGTCGCTTGCACTCATGTTGTTCACAATACACCCATGTGTAAATCCAGTGTCTCACGTTGCTTTACATCCGGGGAAATCGTCTTATGAGATCAGCACATCCATGTATCCATTCGTTTATCACGTTGTTCAGTGTTGATGGAGAGTCGTTATGTTATAAGCTTATGTTCAGGAGAACACTTTCGATTATCTTTCCACTTGTGATTCATGTTACACCCTTTTATTCGTGGAAGTTATGTGATCGGCACAGCATACCCGTGAAAGTCACAGTGAGAGTTACGGTGGTCACTAAAGAGCTCCTAATTCCGGTCATTGGACTGCGCTGCTTCTTTTTCCAAGTGAGGTCTAAGGCCTACACGGAAAAATCACATATATGAACAAATTATCGTTTGAAATACAAAAATAAATAAATAAAGAAAATGATACACAACACAATACAAACAAAGATCCTATCGTAGAATATTAATAAGTAATAATGACATCTCATATCGGCAAAATATCTGCCTATCTTCTCATCCCTCAGAGACGAAGGGAGAATCCAAAAACGTTTTTCCTGCTACTATTGCCACCACAATGACTGCGCTAATGAGCACGTTTTTATATCCCTCATGGCTCGCGGGTTCTCACCCCTTCCAGTGGCGTCTCCTCTTCTCGGCTTTGGTGTGGATATTCTCCCCCTTCCCCGCTTCCTCCCCTTCCTCCTTTATCAACACGATCATGGCTATATTGCACCTAGTACGGTCAGGGGGGCGCAGTGGCTCTGTGGTTTGGCGTCTGCTCATGGAGAAAATAGGCCGGAATCGACTCGCGGGTCCTATATCGGGGGATGGAAGGTCACGAAGATCGAAAACTCGCATTTTTCCAGTGACTTAACGGTCCCCTGGCTTCCTGTGGGTAGGGAAGCCCGACGTCTAGCCTTCTCGGATAAGGGCGAATATATTTCGGAGGTCCCATGTGTACGTTACGCACATTAAAGAACCCTTGGCAGTTCAAAATCGATGAAAGAGTAGGCTGCGTGCCGCAGTCCGGGCAAAAATTTCAAATTCCAAATTTCTACCCACAAAAATTCTCAGCAAAAACAGGCAACCTCTTATAAAAGCAGAGATAATCCTACTTTCTTAGGATTGAAAGGCTTAAGAAAAAACAAAAAATATTACGGTCAAACTACTAAGGGCATACATAACACAGAAGTTGCAGATGATACCGAAAAAGCGCTTCTGACAGGAAAGGTATATAGGATCAATGTGGCAAGGGTGGACTCAAAAATGAGTTTCATTAACAACGTGAATCAATGGACGGTGATAAAATCAATAATCTGGAATTCAAAGAACTACCGAACAAGGAAAGAAATGAATAGACATGATCACTGACGTATGTCATATACCTGGTATTTGGGAGAGTAAAAATAAGAAGTCGCCGTCACCATCACACTTAGTAACCAATGTCTTACAACTTATTCATTATAATAATAATATTAGGGAGTATAAATATACTATAACGCTTATCCTTGCACAGTATATAGGCTTTAGCGCTTGACAATCTAATAATATCCGACAGAGCCAATAGAGACATTGACTCACAGACGGTCTACCCTTCCTGGGAAGCATACAAAGCGGCTACTGTTAGGTTACAACTTTTCATGCCCTTGGAAATTAACTGCTTCACTGCCACACCGGTTTTACAATACTGCGCTAAGCATCAGCAATACGACTAGTCTCCCCCACTCCGTTCACTGCTGTGCTATCCCCTTACCCACACTCAGTCCCGTCCACTTTGGGAGAGCCAGCCAGCATCCATCCTCTAACTATTAATTATCCAAAGGCAATCAAAGCATCGACTGTTATTCAGTGTCCCTAATTGTCCCATCAACAAGCAGACTTTACACCTGATTTTTTCCCCCTCATCTGTAGGCCATCTGCCAATCAGCAGCGTAAGGCATCTATCAAAAGATTCTGCGTATAGATGTGAAACACTGGCCAATGGTGGGAACATCAGAGGGGAAAAGGGTGAGCTGTCAGTGAATGTACACATACGTTTTCCCGCACATGTGAGACCAGTTTTCGGATTTATCTTGTTGTGTTGTTATATCAGTGAAGTAGTTAACGTACATTATTAAATATTCTGTCCTGAAAACAGACCTGTGTGAATGTACGACACTCCACCATCTGCCTGCGTCTCCGTTCTGAAAACTTCAGTATGCTCTCGAGTGTGACTTCTCACTTTCTCCCACGTTCTCGTTAAACAGAGAGATGCACACAGACACATAGAAACACACTGTATCAACATTCTTTATTTCCACAATACAATGAAAATGTTGGCTACATGATGCTGGTGACAATGATGATGTAATAGTACTAAACAGAAATGCTATACTGAAAAAAATAGGCATTGCATAAAAATGTAATTGCACCCACTCCTTGTCTCAAATGAAAACGATTCACATTCATCGAGACAATGCATTTACGGCAGAAATATAATCTATGCATAACGTGAGAGAATGATAGAAATTCTGACGTGCAAAATTTTGGAACTCCAATTACACGTGTATTTAGTCTGTTATTAATACGATCCAGGAATGATATCATGCACACATACATGATCTCTCGCATGCCTACACATACACACACACACATGTACAATATTAAGAGTAACTGAACATTGTCCATTCACCTACTGAAATTACACAATGTAATACTGAAAGTGTAGAGAGAGTTACATATTTCATCATTTTAGAATACACGTTTATTCGAAATTATACTGGTACCAAGAGGCCTCATTCATCAACTCGACGGTGAAAAAGTTTGTATTTCATTTGAAAACTGAAATATGGATTTTGCTCAAAAAATGCCATTTTGGGTTTTTGTTTTCTCTTAAAAGTCCGGCCTTTTCTGCGTATAAAAGTGGTATCAAAAAGTGGATATGTCCATTCTAACGTGTTTGACCAATGGTCATTCCACGGTAGGCCTAGCCTACTATCAACCAGGATTTGGCTACATCTGGCTGCTACATGCAGTCGTAAATCATCGCTATAATTATGACTATATATAGATAAAAAGTGCATAAGACACTTGATTATGACCTCTTCTAGCAATATCATGAACTGCAATGCCAGGGATGGACACTGGATGATCACTATGAGGCGAAAAAAAAAACAAAAAAAAAAACTGCTGATCATGCAGATTATCAGTGAAAGCATTCTAAAATAAATTTCCACGTCTATAAATAATGAAATTTTCCTTTCTTTCTGCTGCTTCAGGGCTCATTTGTGGACTATATGCCATAGTAAAGGTCAAGACACTCTTGGTTTGGCCAAAAAAAAAAAAAAAAAAAGAATAGGGGGCACATATAGGTCCTCAAGAAAACGATTTTACTCTATGGGAGCCCTTATAATGATGGGGGGTAGGGAACAAAATTCGAGGAAAGATACGCCCAGAAAGCCGAAAAACGGTAACAAGAGTCACAGAAGTCTGGAGAGTGGACTAGTATGTAAAAAAGTGCTGTTTCGAGGCTGAAAGCCGAACAAAAAAATTCACCATGTCCATTTTTCGCTGAAAAAAAACCCTTCAGACGCGTTTTTCTCAAAACCCGGCTTTTTAACAATACATGTATTTGGTTATCTACTTTTTTGTTTCGAAACCGATTCTAACCAAGTTTGGTATACATCATTTTCATAATAAGACAAAAAAAAAAAACCATACATATGCGCGGCCCATTCGGTTGGTAGGTTTTAGAGAAAAATGGGTTTTTAGTATGAAATAACGGCGAAATTTGATTTTTCGTTACATGGCATTTTCAAAAATTTCTAGACCATTTTCTATTGCATAGAGAGGGGTGAAATTATGTAATTTTTTTTTAGATATTATGTCAAACAATATGTTCACTAAGTTTCATCAAGTTTTGTTAAAATTTGGCAGACTAGATAGATTTTGAAATTGGCCATTTTAGAGATGCCAAAATCCAAGATGGCGGCGTTGCCATGGCAACCGTATGAAAAAGTCGATTTTTTTCACTGTTTTCCTCTAATTTGAACATGCCGAATTCGATGGAAAAGATTAAAATAGTCTATCTTTAATAATAATAAAAAAATCATCTCCTGGACACCCCCCTCCCCCCTTAAGTAATTGAGCACTCCACTGGGCGAACTCGTTCATGTCCATTAGAGTAGAGAAAGAAGAAAAACGGAAGAATTGTCCTTTTATTTGCATTCATCCATTTCTGTGAAGGGGTGAGCAATCTTTCCGGGAACATGTCTTGAAATTGGCAGACTGAAATCCAAGATCAATGTCCTGAATTTGCTTTGCCATTGCCGTTTGATTGAATATCTTACGAACCCGCTTGCCCCTTTAATAGCGGCTCACCATCCCTCCCCCCCCAACCCCCTCCCACCCCATCCCACCATCCCCGCGCCGGGTATATATTTTTTTTCCTTGTACCTCTTTCCTGTCAGCTTTGATTGCTTTTTTATTTTTTTTCAGAGCAAATTTGTATTTTTAATGACTCTCTACAAATGAGAGATTCATAATTAGAAAAGCATTTTTGCCTCATTTGCCCTTCAAGGTGTGAGTATACGTCTTTTAATTCATCTCAGAGAAGTGTGTAAAGATGCGGCTTTTTGCTTTAAAATCGAAACTGCATGCAAATAATACAAAATGAAATAAGACATAAAAGAATGGCAGAATAGTGCTATGAATTTTCATAGCTCAAATGTTGACAGTTCTCTGATGGATGGTTGGATGGATGGATGGATGGGTGGACGGACGGACTGACGGACGGAAGGACGGACGGACGGAAGGACGGACGGATGGATGGATGGTCGAATGGATGGATGGACGGATGGATGGATGGATGGATGGATGGATGGATGGGTGGGTGGGTGGACTGACGGACGGACGGACGGACGGACGGACGGACGGACGGAAGGACGGACGGATGGATGGATGGACGGATCGATGGACGGACAGTGGGACGGAATTGATGGTAAAGACAAAACACTGTAAATTGATCGGTTCTATCTATAGTATTGTTTGTCCTATATGCTGCTATCATGTCTCTCTGACTTTCAGAAAACTCTGAAATCTAGAATTTTTATCATTATCGTGAATCATCGTCTAAGTCTCTCCCCTCAGCTTACATTGCAACTATTTTACATTACATCTAAGAAACCTGTCACTTTACTATGGTTTATTTCTTGAATCCTTACGCATTACGAGTCTGGCAGACTGTATCTTGCGTCAGTCCCAGGCATGTTGCTCAACTGTATTCTCTGAATCCATGAACTAGATCTGAATCAGCATTATGTTTCCGAAAAGCATGCTGCATTAACAAAATGAAAATTCAGCACTAACAAGACCGTGATTATTATAGCTCACTAGCTTGGCCATGTACAGCAAAGCTGGCTTGTTGGAGAAATCCATCAAAACTCACATTCTGTTATTTGATAATGAATCTGGGCCTGGAAACAAGCACTGAGATGAAATATTATATTTATTAGATTTCATTACAACATGGCCTCTCGGGTCGAGGAATTCTTCGTGATTGTTATTTGTCTCTGCTTCAGTATGATTACTGAAAACAGAACAGGAATGGCACAATATGAGAGACATCTGGTACAGCTGGAGCTAAATGGAAGAGATGTATGATGAGAAAGGAGGAATTTGACTTGCTTGAGGTGTTAGGAATGCCTCATTAATGATATACATAGCCCAGCTTCGGGGTAATGCTTTACCTGAATAATTCATCATCTGAACGGGCTGGCTAAGAATCTAGATTTGCTAAAAGAAAGTTCAGTCTGCATTTAGATTCTCTTTTAAATTTGATTTTTTATTTATTCATTTATTATTGTTTTTGTTCATGTCGTGATGGAGAATACGTTTGCTGGACGCAGAACTTATTTCTGGACAATATGCGAACTCAATCGTAAATCTGACACTGCTAGATAGAAAACGGAAGCGGAGCAAAAAATAACCTTTTAATTCTTTGTTTTGTTTTGTTTTTTTGTTTTTGTTTGTTTGTTTGTTGGTTGGTTGGTTTTTGTCATTCTTGTTGGTGTTGTTGTTATTGTTGTGGTTTTTGTTGTTGTTGATGTTGTTGTTGCTGTTGTTGTTATTGCTGTTGTTATTGTTGTTGTTGTTGTTTTTGTTTTGTTCTGTTTTGTTGTTAAATCTGAGGATGTCATGAACTTCTGTCAAGATAACAGAAATACATTTTTTTTCTAGTTTTCATGGTCGATTATTAGGATTTCTTTTCAGTGAAATATATTTACTTTACTAATGCTGAGATCGAGTTCTGACAATGCATGCAATATAGTTATGAACTGATCGAGAACTGTAGACACGATTTTGCATTTAGAAATTGGAATTGGCTGTATCACTATATGACTGTTCAGAAGATCATATTTAGCATAGATACTTGAGGGAGAAATATAGAGAGATTTTATATTTTAATATGAGACACGGAGACATTGATTTGAAGGTGTGGGGAAGGAGGGGGAAGGGGAAGGGATAGCAAAGGTGGGGGAAAAAATGAAAATGGACGAGTGGCCATGCATGTGTGTACGTATCTATTTGCTCACACATTCACAGGCAGTGTTTGTAAACGCATAAAAGAGCGTGTATCTTTGTTAAATGATTGTCAGTTTTCATTTGACCTAGAATTTTTTTTATAAATTTATGCAAATATTGTGTCCGTTTGATTACATTAATTTGCAGTTGTTACGGGAAGATCAAGGATCCCCCCCCCCACCCCCCCAAAAAAACATTATAGCAACTGCGCCTTTCATACCTTATTTGCCGATTTCTACCCTGTCTCTCATCCATCCTCTCAGACTATAAAAGGGCAACTGTACAAGGAATTCCAATCTTTTTCCCATCAAATCAAATATAGATCATTCTGATTTTTTTTTTAAATCTCAGAATCGTGAATTGTCTCGAAAACGTCTTGCCTGTGAAAAATCGTAATTTTGAATATATAT
>JBCEWB010163924.1:0-10384 GCA_039654565.1 Peronia peronii | reverse complement strand
AGATAGATAGATAGAATGATAGATAGATAGATAGATAGATAGATAGATAGATAGATAGATAGATAGATAGATAGATAAACCAAGCAAAGAGACAACCAGACCGACCCCGTAACACGATAGTACACAGAGAAATCGAGAGACTGGTGGACAAATAGATAAAGGTCTAAATAAACAGATAGGGGCAGAAAGACAGGCCCATAGAGAGAGGGACAGATAAAGAGAGAGGGTGAGGCTGGTGGATAAATATATAGAGAGAGACAGATCGACAGATAGGCAGACAAATAGAGAAGGATAGTTATTGGAAATAGAGAGAAAATCGCAAAACTAATAGTGAAGGAACGATGTGACGTGTGTAGGTCATAATTTACCAAGAACGAGAGAGCGAAAAAAAGACACCAAAGATGCCGAGAGAAACAGAAAGTCGCTAGTACAAGACATACTTCACCACTAAGTGCCGGGATACATGACACACCCCATTAGCTATCGGTAGAGAAAATTAGCCCACAATTAACGACAGGTCCCGAGTGTCTAGACACTCCCTACGTCACTGGAGTCAAAATTCGACAGCTGGAAGAGAAACACAGCTGATTATTTGCGATCACTACTAGTGAAGTTTCACCTTCCAGGAAAATGTAGAGCGGATTTCCGCTCTCTCCCTGATTATTTTTCTTTTGCGCCGGTGTTTCAAAGTGAGCAGTGTATCTCAGCTTTGAGCCAAGCCGACGGCGCGATGTCTACAGAAGACAATCTCTGACGCCAAAGGGAAATAATCCCCTGTGGTACTGATTACTTGCTTTGAATACCCCGTGTTTTCCGTCACGGAGAAAACACATCTAATTAAACGTGATCTGTTTTCTCTCTCCAGTAAATCAGACATTCTGTTGATGCCTCTCAGACTTATCATATATTTTTTTTAAATTCAGTTTTAGTATTCTTTTGTGTTATAGTATTCCGGTCCATCGCAATCCCCAATGTTTCTCCAAAGCTGTTCCTTTTCTTTTTCTCCCTTTCGTTTCTTTTGATTAGTCTATTTCCTTTCCCACTGCTTGATACTTTGGACATGTCTAGTCGTACTTAAGTTAAGTACTAAGTCGGTTAGTCTTCAGGCCTATTCGGACGCATAACGTCAGCATTTTCCCGAAATAGAATGCATAAGTTTAGATTTCACATATATATATATATATATATATATGTATAAAGATCTACTTTAAAATATTAAAATCTAAACCTGTCTTGAAATTAGAAGCCGCAGATTTTCTATGTGGTCTCAGAATAGTCTGTTATAGATCTAGCTCTAAATCAAGATCTCCACGGCTCTACAGCTATGTACGTCCGGTTAAAACTTTCACACTGCACGGACTTAAGTCCGGCTAGCCGCTGTTTATGTTTCTCTTGACTCTTTCTCATTTCACTATTTTCTCTCTCATTTCATATTTCCATTTTTCATGTCCTGCTTGGTTTCCATTCCCCCTCCCCCCTCCTTTCCCCCCCCTCTTCCCCCCCCCCCCACCTTTCCATATTTCCCATCGTTACCCGAGACACAACTGCCTTTATAAACATTGAACACACCAAATGTCACTATCTCATTCAATCACTAATCTCGCTTGGTCCTGCTTTGCTTGATTTGTTTTTGTTTTTACTTTTGACATTTGGCTTCGTAATCTGAGCTTTCAGAACTAGAATAATATATTATGGCCAAAAAAGAAAAAAAGGACCGGATAGATGAACTTTTTTACTGGTCCTAATGCAATTGTCTTCTACAGAACTTGGGCACAGAAATCCATCTCACAAAGTAATTTGATAGTTTGGCTGTGGCTCTGGTCTTTCATTTTGCCAAAGTTGTTTCCGGTACATTTAAGCTGGACAGAAATTTAACCCCAATACCATTCTGGAGACTTCATGCATGGATTCAAAAGAATTTTCGTTACATTCAGTTGTACTAAATCTTATAAGATCAAACGAGAAATGCTCATGGCACTGTATAATTTTTCTACAATTTCTGAGTACAAGGAACAGAAATAAGGATGGGATCATATCTTTTGATAAAAGATTCATTAAGCAGAATTATATAAAAACGATAATCGGAATGAGATAAATAACATGGGATAGGCAGTGCCCAAACAGAACAAATGTGTGCCACTGAGTTTATTTCATTACAGAGGACATTCATTTATCGCCATCCTGTGCTCTGTCGAACTCCCTGTGCCCAATGAAGGAAAACGACAACAGCAAAACAAACAAGAAACGCGTCCATTCATTCTGATCATTAATCATGTGAACCTATCAACCCTGCGCATGCGCACTCCCTGTGTAAGATGACATCATTTCACACACATAATATCACCCAGACCCAGGGGCTGATGGCAACTGATAATTTGATATAACAAGAACTGAAAATCTGGCCCAATCCTTCTTCATTCAGAGACCTCGTTATGAGCCACTCCTCTGCCCTTAGTGTACTTATAAATGAAAATCTCTACAGACCAAAGTGATACAACCGTAACTCGATATTCCCCTTAAAAAATATTTTAACCCTACTGTAGTCGAGACTGTAGGTAATAACTTTTGTCAGGAAACCAGCAGCTTTTATCACATGTTAAAAGCTCGGCAATTATTTAACTGTAGAATGTTTGACTTTTTATGGACGGAAGCCCTGGCCACCATTCCTAGAGTTGAGTTTGAAATGAATTACTAAATGTTTAGGTTTGAACACCCTGTTAAGTTTAAACCCTCTGGAATTTATTGATGTTCTTTCTGAAAAGAGCAAATGCGGACAAAATAGTCTGGCATCAATTATTATCATTGTTCTGACATGTGACTCGACCGCACTGTCGTGAAAATTCTTCAATGCTTTAGTCGTGTACGACTTTCATTGCCCTGTTATAAATCCCCTCCTCTTGCAGATACCGCAATAGAGGATGGTCATAAATATAAAACATCAGTATAGATTCAATCATAAAAGACATCGCAAGAACAAGAAAGGGCAGCCAACCTAAGTATTTGCCACTACGGCACTAAATACGGGATACAAACTGTTTCAACAGTCTGCATTGACGAGAAAAACCATAGCTCTAGCATTAACTCTTGTTTTAAGAACTGCTTCAAGCATTCAGATAGGTACAAGACATCTGACAGAGATGGAAATAGGTGAGTTATGAAGATCAGTGCAAAAACGCTGAGGATCGGCCAGAGTAAATAATGCGTGAGTTATTGACATGCACCGCCAGGTCAGCGCCGACAGAGTAAATTGGAAAACGGCATATTATCTGTGTGTGATCGAACGTGCACTGGAAGACGATTGATTGATCACTCACTGAACGCTTGCTTTGTTGTTGTTTTTGCTCAACGGCACATCTGCACGGCAGCAGCTGCATTGGGGCTAACGATATCGTATGAAATAACGTAATATATATAATGTAGTAATGCATTTCAATGTTGATTTACTCGAGAGAGTTGGCTGAGGAAACGTCTGTTTTGTTTGATGTAGATCTGTATTTATGTTTGTGTTAGTCTATGTGTTTGTAATTCTGCTGCATTATTTTTACTGTCCAATTTGGAGGTTGGAAGACGTATATAGAACGTAACGTAGATCACCACTATGGGTTCTGTCGTTATATAAATTCATTTTGATCAAAGTTCGACAAGAGTTCGTAATGATTATAGTAATGAGTGCAGAGAAACCAGGGGTCACCAACGATGAAGGATCGAAACCTGAAATCCTTGCACGAATTACACAGACGATGAATGCATTAGCCAGACCTAAGCCAGAGTAGAGAGGTGGCAACATCACCATCAAGCACAAGATTGAGACTCTTGCGCACATTGGGACTCTCCATCTTCCTAGTATGCGTGCGAAACATGGACACTGACAGCCGAACAGCAATGGACAATATAAGCAATGGAGATGAGATGTTACCGAAACACCTTGGGTATCTCATTCCTGGACCATATTATTACAAACGAGCAGGTCCACAGAACCATCATCAGTACTTTCTCATAACTGTGAAGAAAAAGAAATAGACATGCTACGGCCATGCAACTAAAGATCCAGTGCTAAAATCACATTACACGGAACAATAGATGGGAAGTTTAAAAAAAATGGCCAGAAGAAAACATGGCCGGCCAACATCCAGGAATGGACAAAGAAAACATTTGCAGATACCCAGATACGTCCTGGTCTACAACCGCAGTACATAAGGAAGATTAGTGCACAACTCGTCAGGAAGGGGGTCTCAGTGGCTCTGTGGTTTGGCGTCTGCTCATGGACAAAACAGGCCGGTATCGACTCGCGGGTCCTGCATCGGAGAATGGAAGGACACGAAGATCGAAAACCCGCATTTTTTCAGTTACTCAACGGTTCTCTGGTTTCCTGGGTAGGGAAGTCCGATGTCTAGCCTTCTCGGATAAGGGCGGATATATTTCGGAATTCCCGTGCATACGTTACTTACGTTAAAGAACCCTTGGCAGTTCAAAATCGATGGAAGAGTAGGCTGCGTGCCGCTGTCCAGGCGAAATTTCCAAATTCCATATTTCTACCCACAAAAATTCTCAGCAAAAACAGGCAACCTCTTAAAAAAGCCGAGATAATCCTACTTTCTTAGGACTGAAAGCCTTAAGAAAAACAACAGCTCGCCAGGAAGCGTCCCGATAAGCCCAGACGGAGTTGGCTCAGAAGAAGATAATAAACCTAAGACGATAATAACGCTAACATGTCCGCTACTACATTCTCTGACTGAAGGATTTGTTATGGTTTTGTTATTGCTTTCATTCTTGTTGGTAGTTCTCGTATCTGTTGTTTCTTTGGAGGGCTGAGAAAACCGAGAACTAGACAAACAAACAAACAAACAAAAACAGAAAAAAGAAAGACAAAGAGAGAGAGAGAAACAGAGAGAGAGAAAGAGAGAGAGAATACAAGGACAGGGTGAATATCCTGTCAGTTGTGTAATGCAAGAGAGTTAAGCACATCACAAAAGCTCACGGTGATCTCGACATTTACGCTCTACAGGCAACAACAACCCAAAATACTGGAAAATTGAGGACTTATAGACAAAGAAATAACCCAAGTGATGGGTAACATGAAATAGTAAAAAGCAAAACAAAAAATATTATGGAAGCCCTCGGTCACCGAGACCTGCGATTTGCAAACTAGCAGCAAATAATGGGAAATGGAGGAACTACTGCCGAATGCCTAATCTGATGAGCTGTCAGAGGAAATGACTGCTACAGACACTTTGATCTCTTGTCTGAGTGAGCACTTTACAGCTCACACACTAAATGTGTCTGGCTGGACTCCCCGTGAGCACGGATTGCACAGGTCAGCCGGATCATTTAGCCACTGCTGCGTAACTTTTCTCTCTGTAACATAATATGAAACAATCGAGGCGTAAAAACGCATGATGGATATCTCGATAATCTGCTGTCGTTCTGTTGTTTCATTGTTACTACATAATTATTGTTGTATTTGCTTTTGCTGATCCTGAGTACAAGTGGAGCATAATGAATATGCTAAGCCTACCTATTGTTGTTATTGATGTTGTTCTTGTTTTGTTATTGTCGTTGTAACTGTGATTGTCACTAGAGTTGAGTTTGTTATTGTTATTGCTTTTGTTATTGTTGAGTGAAACAGAAACTTTATATTGAAATTCCGACATACTGTTTTTGTTTCTGCTGTTGTTGACGTTGTTGTTGCTGCTGCTGTCATTGGTATAATTTTGTTGATGCTGATGTTCATGTTGTTTCTGCTATTTGTTATTCTGGTTCTTATTGTCAGTAACTCTATAATTTTATCAAAGTAAAGACTGCAAATTTCCCTGCGAAACTTAAGTTCGTAGTTGGCATTGTTGATGAGCCAGGTTTATGACGGTGCAAAAATTCTTTGGCCACACAAAAATAATAATAAGCATAAAAAATAACCATAATTACGTCACTTTCCTTTCTTAAGTTTAGGTTTTAAATCTTTTTCCTATATTATTATTATCTATTTTATCATGCTTACATTATTATTTACGTGGGGAGCAAACTATATTTACAGAATTATTTTTGCAAATAAAACAGATTTAGTTCAACATGTACTCTACAATCTTTTGTACAATCAAAAAGAAAGAAAAATCCATATTAAAATTGAGTTTCTTCTTTAAGTTTTATTATCTCCCCTCGGGAAAAAAACAAAAAACAAAACCTCTATGTCTTTGGTGTGCCAAGTACTCAACTAGCAGTTTGAAATTTTAATTTGGGCCCTGAGTTTGTTTGTTTGTTTGTTTGTTTGTTTGTTGTATCCATTTATTTCGAGTTCTAGTTTCTTAGTTCGACCTTTCAGCTCATCATGTCAGGACGCGGGGTCAGAAATTAATATTATTGCTTCTTTGTATGGTGCACACATAACATTATACTTCCTCTAGATTTCCCTCTCAGGATATTGGTAACGCAAATGCATATTAACATCAGAATAAAACTGAACTTGACTCTGGGCCTTTATTGATTTAAAGTTGGTACCTAGTCCTTCTCTTCGGAAAGAACAGGCTCAAAACGACAATAACAGCTGGGCGTTTGTTTGGACCTTACAGGAGCCTTACAATGCGCACCGGGTTATTTCGATGTAGGCATAGCGGCCTCTTATAAGAATAACCTTGATTCTTGTTCTCTGGTAGGAATTAAAAAGGACGGCTTTTTTATCTGAAATAGCTTATTTTTTATTAGTTATCGATTGTTTGTTGTTGTTGTTGTTGTTGTTGTTGTTGTTGTTGTTGTTGTTGTTGTTGTTGTTTTCTATCATCTGTTAGGATCAAGCTGCTCACCCGTGAAATGAAATACCAGAGAAAATCAGTAAACAAAAACAGAGATGTGATCAGAAACGAAGTGCGATCAGAGACAGGGTAGGAACAACACCCGTCCATCAAAACATAAAATACAACAAAATCAAATGGTTTTTTCACCTTTGTGGACACCTCCTAGTCAACCACCCACTAGGACGTACAACACCAGATACTCTGGCTGAAAAGTCAATGAAAGACTAAGAGACGCTGGAATGACTCCATGGCAGCCACACTAGCAGTTCATAACATGTCCCTTGTCCAGACTATCCCGACTTGCGGCTGACAGAAGCCTATATCTCCTCACAACACCTGATGATACCTGCGGACAAAAAAATCTGAAAGTCAAATTGAATCTATGCCGTGCGAATGGAGAAAATTTTGATATCTGATCTGTATCTTGATCAACACTTATGCTCGCAACTTCGTTTTTTTTTAATCAACCAGTTATCCCAGGAATTTAATTTAAATCTCATTGGACGGAGTCTTTTGATATCTCTAATACACGCAGATAAATAATAATAAATTCTTTGGAGGAGAATGTATACAGATTTTTCTACTTAGTTCCATGCAATACTGCACATAGTTAGCCAGAGAATTAGAAACATTGTACCGAATGATGGTATAGGGTTACAGAACACAGAACTTTATACCTGCAAAGTGAATACAAAGGAGTCTCGTTCTGAGGCGGGTCTTACTTTGCTAGCTTTTCCAACAATGTACTACAATTTGTAGTAATGAAAAAACACAGCTCACAAATTTTAGGAATGTTATTCTGGCCCGTTTTATGTAGCAAAACAGGTATCTTGACAGTCAGACAAGTTAGAGCTGAAGAGGCATCTGTATTAAAGAGACAGCCCATCTACACCTTGAGAAAAAAAAATTATAAGGATAATTTAGCGAAAATAGACAGGACAAAGTACATTGTAGCCTAGAGCAGACAAAAAAGGGAAAAAATATTGTTTTTATTATTTATTATTAAATTTATTAATGATGATCCCAATGATAATACCTGCGATATTGCCTATCTTGATTTTTTTTCTATTATTAATTTAATCGTGTTAGGAAAATACAACTTGAGCGAAGAGGTGGAAAAAAATGAGAAGAGAAGAGTCTTTCTTTACTTTCCAGGGTTACTTCCCAGGCAAATGTTCAGGACAAGAGGATCTTCGTCTCTTTCATCAGAGCAATTACAGCAATAATAATACAGAGAAGAAGAAGAAGAAGAAGAAGAGGAAGAACAAGAAGAAGAAGACGGAGGAAGACGGAAAAGATGCGGATGACGGAAAATCTACTGAGCCAGACATCGCATTTGATAGTGTTATCATTAACATATTATTGTTCTCAAAGGCAAAGACGTTTGAAAGCGTCATCTTTCTGTGATACAGTCCGAGTAATTTTGTAATCATATAAACCGTAACTAAGCGTTGATTGTTCGCATCTTTCAGTCACCTGAGGATGCCTTGCTTATAGTCATTGGTATGTTAGTTAACCATCTTCCAGTAAATATTTATTTGATCTTGTACATTATAAAATCAGCCACTGTCCCTGGTGCCTTTTTCCATCAAATCACAGGTCTATCAATGCTCTTATGGATACCTTAGTCAACTGGAGTGATCGATCAACAGAAGAGCACTAAAGCCCATGCTTTTTTCCCCAAAAGAAGAAAAAAAAACGAATATTTCAATTTTTTTCCAACAGGGTGTAAGATCTACCTGATTGTAACTTCATTCCTAGTCTTAAATCTAGTTGATGTAGAGGAAAAACTGCATTATTTCAAGATACAGGAGTCTACATTCTGCCTGCTTTTTTTTTTTTTTTTTGCTTTGTTTTGTTTTCTCATGGCAGGGTAGCAATGAACTTTATCTTATAGAGTAATGAGATCATGTCAATAGAATAGAATTTTTTATTGAAGATGAGAATCGAGAAGCATAAGAGAGATAAATGGACAGAGAAAGGTCGAGACATGGAGATGAAAATGAAAGACGGAGAAAAGTGTAAAATAGAAAAATGACGAAAAAATACTGGATAAACAGATGGGTCGAAATAAGGAAGGAGAAAGAATGTGTGCATTGTTAAATACATAAAGAACGTAAATGAATAAAAAGAACGAAAGAACACAAACATGCACACTTGTGCACACAAATCTGTGCAGTTGCGGAACTGATAAGCCGATGTCAGTTACCGAAGCATGCAAGATATGGAAACTCATCCAGCAGATTCTGATGTATTTGTTGTGTGGTCCTGCTGAGCGGTGATGTTTGTTTGCTCCCGTCGTGTGAGTTGAACGCTTCGTTTGTTAGCTATGGCACTGCTCACATACACATGTCCCCTTTAACCTTTCATCTCTCTAACGCCCTGAATTCTCCTAAAGCTTCTGCTGCTACCTAGCAATATGATCATTCTGTACCCCTCTCTGATCGAGACGCCGAGGACAAGGGGGGAAGCGCCTGTCTCTGTCTGAAAGTCTTGCAGGTTCGAATCCTTTTGGGGGGGGAATAGAAAAGTTTAGAAACTTTTTTCTTTAATCTTTTTTCACTGATTCGACCGCCCTCTGACTTTTTGGGTAGGGAAGTGTGACGTCTAGTTTTCTCGGATAAGGGCAAATATATTTCGGAGGTCAACTGGCAGTTAAAAAGCGGATGAAGAGTAGGCGGAGACGCCGCTTTCTGGGCAAAAATTTCCCAGATTCTAAACTGCCTACCCAAAAATTCGTCTACCTAATCTGGACACGCATTCAAAGCCGAGAAAATCCTACTCTTAGGCCCCGAACGGCAACATGGATACTGAAAGCTGTCTCCCTCTGATGTTGAAATCAATGATCTTTGTCTACTACCGATTGCCAAACGTCAAAATGTCTTTGGATATTAATTTTGTGAGGTCGCAGAGAGGAGTTTGCAATAGGCTAAATTATGAGACTCAGAGATATCTTTCAAAAGACAAAACAATGCACTTAAAAGAAAGTTGCAATGGGTAATATTATAGGATTGAGTCCAGATTACAGTTGGCAAAGCTATAACGTTGTGACATTACAGCAATAATGGATGTTTGTAAAACCATTTCGAAAGGCAACTTGATGAGACTGAGGGTTGAAGATAGGTGCAAAATGAACAATTATGATATTGAAAGAGGGTTACAGTCGGGCAGAACGATCAGGTTGACATCATGTTTCAAAATCCATCGGTTGTAGACTGGTAGTAAAGGGGATGAAAAAATGGAAAAATAGACTTAAAAATTCACACTTTTACAAAAAATGCTGAATAAAAATTTGACTTCTTCTCTGTTCATTTCTTTTTTACTATCTCAAAGCGAAATTCTGCATCAATTTGATGTAGGAAACAGAACAGGTGTGTCTATGACAAAAAACGAACTCTGTTGGGGTTATGGACTTTATGCGAAGGTAAATATGAAACGTGTCATTACCTGCACTAACAACGTAATGTGATAATATATTTTTTAAAATGAAAATGTAGATCGATGTGGTCTCTGAGAGAATAGATTTCATCTATCTATCTATCTATCTATCTATCTATCTATCTATCTATCTATCTATCTATCTATCTATCTATCTATCT
>JBCEWB010163913.1:0-10384 GCA_039654565.1 Peronia peronii | reverse complement strand
ATAGATAGATAGATAGATAGATAGATAGATAGATAGATAGATAGATAGATAGATAGATAGATAGATAGATGTGTGCCAATAACAAATCTCCCTTTTCCTCGCCTGTGTAGTTATCTGTCTCGACCCTGCGGAATGAACGGTATTGAAAAAACAAAAATAAAACGCATTCTGCCCAAACCTGCCTGCACGATTTTATAGATTATTCTTAGAAAACAACGAAATATTTTTTCTCCGATGTAAGCACAGTACACGACAGCAGTAGAAAAATCAGCAGATAGCTCTACTTCATCATACCTGGCGGTCTTTATAATGTAAAATATTTATATTTTGGTGTGCCATCGTGAATTGTGGATATTTTCATCGACTATACATTTTTATACTTGTTTCGAGGAGAGATGTAGATCACTTGGTATATAAATGTATTAACTTTATTCAGGTTTCCTTCGTGAGGATGGCAGTTTGAAGAGAGATGAAATGAAACTTGGGATATAAAAGTCTGGCACAGAGAGCCGTTACAATAATATTCCTTAGTTCAAGCGTACCGATAAATTATTGTAATGAAGGAGTGTCTCAACGGACTTTGATTAAGCAGTCAGACGTTAAACCTTACAATCTACAGGACTGATTACTTTACGGATGTTGCTAATGTCAAATTTGTTGTACAAGCTCCAGGTCTAGTTTAGGCCACAGAAATTTTTTCTGATTGATCTGTACATCTATGAGTTGATCTAGATCTAGATGTTATTGTAACTAGAGGTCTAGATCTATTAGATACCATTGTGAGAACCCATTCTTTGATTGGTAATGGAGACAGATGAAGCAGACGTAGATCAAGGTCGAGAAGTAGAATGCATTCCAGAAAGGAAACAGTGCTGTGACACAAGCCATAACATCACAGGAGCATACATCAGTCAATCTCATGAGATTGAAAATGGAATGAACGAACTTTCCCATCCCCAGTCATCTGAATCATATGTCTTTTCAGACATCCCGAAAAACACAGGAATACAGACCTCAATTAAAAAAGTGTCACTTTTACTGCACTCAGGCCTTCCAGAAAGCCAGACAAGATTTGCTTTGAGAAAAACATCAGTGCAGGAAAGTGAAGTAACCACATTAGAAAATGGATCTAGCACAGGAGTGCCACAAACGTTTCTAGCAGGCCAGATGTCCCCAGATATTAGAGGTACCCTGACAAACTGTGAATTGAGCATGAATATAGCCCAGACATCCGAAAGCAGGACTTATCCTGAGCTTAAAAAACGTCTGTCAACAAATGGACCTCCTATTTTAACAGCAACCATTAGTGGTGTAAGGATGCCACAAACTTTACTTACAGGATTGCACATACCTTCAGACACCATAAATAACAATTTGAGCATTTGTGAATCTTTCACAAACATTGCTCAATACAGTAGCAATCCTGAGGCAAAAAATCATTTTTTTCCACATGAATCGGATCCCATGGAGAGTCACAGAATCACCCAGTCCCAACCACAGATGATGAAGAGAAAATGCACATCTCTGGACATGATTGACAGGAAAAGTACTGCTACGACATCCTATGATAGTGCTTATTTGTCAAGAAATACAGTTAAGATGTCACCTAGCAAAGATTTTGCCTCCTTGGGATTTTCTGTTAGAGAGAATCTTAATGTATTAGACTCAGAATTCCCGGCAGATGAAATTGATTTGACACTGGATAACACAGTCAACTCTGATGACCCATCTGAATTTACTGTAACCACAAATTATGATAGTGATGACTCAGAGGATGAAAAGTTGACTGTTCATTTTGAAAACCCTCTCCATATGGAAGAAAAAATATTTACATGTGATGTGTGCCAGACCACCTTTGATGCTGCATTTAAACTGAAGCGCCATATGATAAAACATTCAGATATACGTCCATACAAATGTGTTTTGTGCAAGTATGCAGCAAAAGAAAAACAAAGATTGACAGATCACTTGCTTGTGCATACAAATGAAAAACCTTATAAATGCCATATGTGTGATTTCAGCACACGTAGAAATCGCTCATTGAAAAAGCATTTGCGCACACATACCAGTGACATGACAAATGATAGTCAAAATAGATTTGAAGCAAAATCACAAAAGTGGAATGTCCCAAGATTGCTCACATGTGATCACTGTGGGCAAAATTTTCACCATCTCAAGCTTTTCAAAAGACATTTGACAAAACACTTTGCCAAACATTTGACATACGATATTCCTTATGGTTATCAATTTCCAGAAGTTATGGTGAGATTACAGAAAGTAGATGATGACAACATACAAGCACGAAAGAACTCAAAATCTTTTTTGGACATTACTGAGGAAAATAGCAAATGGCACCATCCCCAGAGAGCTTTTGTAAAACTGTGTAAGATTGATCATTTAATTGAAGATAAATGTCAGACTGAACCAAGATTTCTCATGTGTGATCTGAGTGGACAAAATTTTTACCCCGTCATGTCTTTAAAACAGCATTTGTCAAAACATGATCATGCAAAACATTCAGTAAGTGATATTCCTCAGGGCTGTCAACCTCATGAAGATATGGTCAAATTACATAAAGTGGATGATGTGAATACAAAAGTACAACAAAAATTAAAATCACTTGTGGACATCAGTCAGAAAAAAATCGAATGGCATGAGCCTGAGAGAGCTGTTGTAAAATTGTATAGGATTGATCATATGATTGAAGGGGAATGGCGAAGACGGCATATGCCAATCTTAGATATAAACAAAATGACAGTTTCTCTCTCTTCAGTAGGTTTAGGGAGTTTGGTAAGGAAAGATGGAAGCTAGGGAGATGGAAACGTTGCAAATGAGTGCTACAACAATATTTTTGGGCTCTGCTCGGAAGTGCTGTCAGGTCACAAGAATAAATCAAGTGACTTGGTGCGTGAAAGAAATAGGGAAAGGGGCACTCAGTAGTAGTCATAGTTGTGGACAAGGTCTCGTGGCCGCAGACTCAGAACAATCACAGGTGAAAGATCGATACATATACATCAAGGCAGACTTATGACATTGCTATCCATGCTGACAACAGAGAATCCAGTGTGCAAAGTTTTGAAAACACAAGGGACCTGTTTGTGATCTGTATAGGACTGTATTGTGAGAATGCACTTGATCGACAGACTCACTTTAAAAGCCATATGAAACATTTTGTCATGTCCTTGTAACCACTGCTTCCTGTGGATAATTTTAAAATGTATATATGTACTACTTACTTTTACTTTTAGGTTCTTGAGTCAGAAGTTGAGCTGATTATTTGTAAATCAGAAAGTGATCTGAGTCAGTTTTTCAAGAAATATCAACATTGATGTGTTTTTCTCTTGATTTATGTTGATGAAAATGCAAGTTCATAAGTTTCTAATGTAATCCAAACCAATCGTAGAATTCCAGTGAATAATCATTTGTGTTAATCACACAGGATTTTAATAAATTTTATAAATTGTTAGGATTGGGTTGTAGTTGAACTTTGTACAAAATTTGTATGTCCAGTAAATGTATCTTGCTGTGCCAATTTCATGAGATTTTGTTTCATACCATTTTTGGATTAAATAGTTCGTTTCCAAGAGATAAATGATGGCATTTTGTGTTGAGGGAAAGAAAACCTTGGGAACATTATATGCCATGCATGTTATCAGTTGAACTATCAATATGTGAACTTCTTTATATATGACACATTGTTATGAAAAAAAAAAAAAGTTAAAACAGTTTAGATGAATTTTGTAGGTATACGTGCATGTATTTGAGTGATATACAAGTATTATTGCTCTGTGAAAATATTTCATGTTTTTATTTTGCCTCAACATGTTTGAATGAAAACACTGTTGGGCATTGGGTTTTGTTTTTGTTGTGATAATCAGGATAATTTTTTCATGATATGACCAGTGTTATTCCAGACCTTATCAATGACCACCAACTTTTTCTTATTGTCCATGTATTTTTATACAGGATTCAGTTCAAATATCCAAATTAAATTATTCCTAATCTACATATAATATATATTTTTCTTGGCAGAGTTTTCGGCAAACAAGTGCATAGTTTATTTTACTTTCTTAAAAAAAAAGCAAAATTCTACCCCTCTTTATGTACATGTATCATCTTCAAACTCAGCACAACCTAGTGAATTCAGCCATCAATCCTCCCACTTCCTATAATGACAGATATGCTCTAAATGCATTTTGAATTTTTCAAGATTTGTTTGGCATTTCATTAGAATTGTTCATTTGATTTCACTCATTATTTTTAGTCTTCCTATTTTCTGCCTTTAATTCTTTTCCATTTTGGTTGAATGATTGTAATCTCAGTGATTCACATACATTGTACAAAAGTTTAGTGCAATTTGAACGTTGGAATTTAAAAATTTTTTTTTGCTCTGTTGTGATGGGAATCATGAACATAGTGTAATATGCTGGTTTTTTTTCTTTCTTTTTAACTTGACAATCCATATATTTTTTTTAACTCTAGTCATTTTGACTTCTGATTTACAGGTCCAGAATATATTCTGGTATTGTAGCAAGGTAGAAAAACTGATCCTGTGTTTTGGCTAATTCCATATTATCAGTGTGTGTTTTGGCCCAACTTCATATGTTGAAACCAATGAAGCTAAGCTTACATAATTTGTCTCTGTTATGCCTTACAATCGCTTCAATGACAGCAGTTTCTGAAATGGTGACTGCTTCTGCCATTCATTATGATTAAGTATTACTGTACATATCTTGAACATGGAGAAGCTTCCAATCCCAGGCTTTACGGTGTGTCTACATCAGGTAGATGTTGCAAGACACATGTTACAAGGCATCTCTGTGAAAAACTGAGAGCTTTCAGAATTCAAGAATCTAGCAATTGCCTCAATGACTTTAATTTACTACCATCGTTTCACACAAATGTATCATCCTTCACAATCTTACTGATGTGCCAGTTACCAAAGAAAAAAAAATAACCAATGAAGTATTTTGAGGTCAGTCACCTATCATCACATGACCTAGAGATTGTCACTGACACACTGATTTGTTACTGCTCTGTGCATGTCAGAAACTCCTGAAGAATTATGAGCATTCATATATACCAATGTATGTCCACACTATATGAACAAACTCACATACTATGAGCAATGTTTTCTCAGCCATGTGACCAACCCCAAAATACCTCATATGTACGTTCTGTCCTCTTCAGGCTCCTGGTCACTGTCACAGGTCAAAGACCTCCTCAGCCTAATACTGACATTACTTTGCCATTGTTATTAAAACACTTTTTTATTTTTTCAAAGTTAGTATGACAAACTTTCCTGATGGAAATGGGATATATAAAAAGTGAATTATATACTGGTAAAACATTGTTCATTTTTACCCATCCTGACATTATTTTGATTATAAATGCAGTACATACTTGTACATGTGCTAATCACAGAAGAATTGTTATTGTGTTTGAAAAAAGAAAGCAGTGTAACATGTATGTGGATGTACCATAAAGATATATATACTTGCATAGATCTATGTTTCTTAGCATCATGAAGATTCTAATGAACCAGACTGGAGGTTACAAGACTGAGTGTAGTGGAAGGAGGACTAATTCATCCACTTCTATATTACATATTCATGTTCATCAGTGATCCTGCAAGATTTCCTAAATAGTCCCCTGGTTCATGAACTTCACACCATGAGGGGGGATTTTGTGGGGTAGGCCCATGTTATTTCTGTTGCTCCAACTTCAGGAAATTATGTTACACATTGTTTTCTATGTCTTTTCAGTATTTAATTTGTCTTTCAGAAGCTGCAGTGGCTTTTTTGTGTATAGTTATATACATGTATATAATATATATACATGTATATCCCCATTATACATGTATATATGTACATGTATACTTGTGTTGTTGTGTTGGGGCTATATTGTGTCAAACATGGTGAGATATGTTTACACGTCAAGAAGAAGAGAGGAAAGAGAGCGGGACAGAAGACAGGAGCAAGGAGAGAGAGAGAAGAGATGTCTCTCCTGGAATGTCAAGGATGGCACCCCATGGGAGACACCCCATGATAGCGGGCTTACACCGCCTGCAGGTGGGAGCAGAGAACCTACTTATAAACCCCAGGCCCCGGCAGGGGAGTACATACACATGCACACACATAATTTTTTTTTTTTTTTTTGTAGCCATTGATTACTTGTGGACATTGTCAGTAAGAACTCAGAGATTTCTAACCCAGAGCTCAGACAGTGAGATTGATCAGCATCTTTGTTATAATGTTACAAGTAATCACGCGGTCAGAGAGACACTATGTATACATGCAAATGCAAAGAGATCAAGAGGAACAAAAAAGTAGGTCAGAATTGGCTTGCTCAATAATTATGAGATAACGAGAGATAGATGTAACAATAATTATATATTCTATTGCACAACGTTCACTGTGTTAGTCTACATGCACCTTAGATTGTGCAATCTAAGTCATTCAACTCTTTTTTTTGTATTTGAATCTCAGAAAAGAAGACTACAGTCAAGCAGTCACTTGTCATGGGGAGACAGTATATACATGTATTTATTGTACAATATATATGTAACGTATCAGTGCTAGTCCTAATACTTCACAGGGAAATAAAGGTAGTGTATTTATAACATACATGTACATGCATTGTACATCAGTCAGGAGTGATAGAGCTCAAGACATAGCTAGAAAGGCTGTGGCATTTTAGTGAATTCCAGTAACTCACCACATGATCATGAAGACAATTACAAATTACATTATAGATAATAATGTACATGGTAATTTAAAGTCACTCATTGATGGAAAAGAAGCTGACCTTAGTCAGCAACATATTCTCTCCAAGAAGAGGATAACAGATTAGGGAAGAAAGTGTGTAATGTGCAGTCCGGTAGGTTTGTATGTCCAGATTATATTTGCTGCCATGGTTCATAGCACTTTGTTTTCAGTTGACAATATGAGTTGAAATATGAGTAGAATTTTGTTTACCACACAGAGCAAGAAAGAATACATTTTTGTTTTCCTTTTGAAATTTTTCTTGGTGCCACTGACAACAAGCTATATACTTCACGTTCTGTAAAGCGTCTTTCAACCTCCTAGTGGAGGTTATCTCGACAAGCCATGTAGTGTGTGGGGCAAACCAGTCTAACCATGTTTTGCAGCAATAAAATGCCACTGCAAATTGTAAACTCTGGATTCAGTCCCATTGTTCAGACCTGCCAAAGTCCAAAATTTTAAAAAATTTAAGATGTTAATCACTTTAAAAAATACAGTACAATACAGGTACAATGTACATGTACTCATGAGACCATACTGCCATTTAGGTTCAGTCATAAAGAGTCATTTCTTGAAGATAATGTTAGAAATAAATAATATGCTAGGAAACATGGGTTTTCCAGCAGTTTGTACTGATATAGATAGGGTGAAAGTGCTTGCTGCAAGTGTAAGAGGAGAAAGCTGATTACGTGTAGTTTGATTGTCGAAGAAAAGAATCTACGTCTGTTGAAATAGCATTGAGTTTGTTTGAAACTGTATGAAGTTAAGTTTTCTTTTAGGAAGCAGAGGCTGTTGTATTAGGCCTACCAGTAAATGTTATGATTACTAAATTTTTTGTTTACATTGACTAACTGTATTGGTTCCTACAGTGGAATGTATATGAATTCAGTACTACACTACACACATTTTCTTTATATTTCTCCCGTTTTTTAGGGGAAACAAAATAGCTTTTTCCTTACTGATAATTCTTTGTTCTGTACAACGTACAAGAAGTGAGATTTCCTCCTTTGTTTCCTTGAGTAAACTATTTACTGTTCTATTTCAAAGAGACAATTTATTGATAATAAAAAAATTATATGTGCCAGGTCAATAGATCTAAATTTACATGCCTATTTAATTTTTAAAATATCAAAATTAGGTAGTAGGTTGTGAATCAAATAAGTGACCAATTTTCATTGGAGATTTAGATGTAGATAATAATTTGGAGAGATAGACTTTAATAAGGCACATCCCAATTCTGATACTGAAAAAAGTTTTACAATCAGTTGTCAGGAAATATCCTTGGAAATTGACATTCATTTTCCTGTGCATACAGTCGGTGTTTTCATGAAATGATAAGACGAGCCTTCTTTTGTTCTCTGTTTCATTCATAGACATGGAACAGTACTTTCACCCATCATTTTTAATTTATAATAGTTTTGTTTACTTGTTCTCTCGATAATAGGCCTACAGTGATCCGTAGATGGGGCCACCATATCACAGTAGGCTTAATTCAGTTTGCTTTCCTTATTTATAACCATTTCTGAATCGTGGGAAAATAGTTGCGTTCATTTTTCTTTTTGAAACAAATTTATTTTTATTTTAAAATGTTTGAATTTTAACACTTGCTTCTTATACTACATTTATGCGCAAAGGTAAAGAAATAGCAGTTCAGCTGTCAAACGCTGAATAATTAGTACCGTCTCCTTATACAATACTTTGTCTTGTGTCCCTGTAGAGGAACTCCACTAAAATGAACAAGAGAAGTTAGAATTTACAATTATTTGTCAAAAGGTTATCATTGTACTTCTTTATATGTCACACTAATTCAAAATGAATAAATCAGAATTTGGTGAAAAATAAATTTTCAGCACAAATTTATTGGGTTATTATAATTTTTGTTGTTCTTATAAATAATGATCACTGTTGTTACTTTTTTTGTTATTCTTATTTTTGCTTATTAATTATTACTTTTTTATACATTATCATGCACTAATGTGTAGTCTGTCTGTCTTGCTTTGCTTCTTTACTTCGTCCGAGCTGAAATACATGCATAATATAGCACTGCATAAAATGAATATCACATTAATTAAGCTGATTTTTTGAAAAAAATATTAAGTGGTAATATAGTACATATGACAGTATTTAAATAATATATATCTTTCTTTTCTTTGAATGTGTGTATTAATTAAATGTATTAAGTATAAATTATTTATTACGTATGGTGCCTAAATTATAGAACAATACATTATAAATGTTTTTTCTGTTTTCTTTTCTTTTTTTTCCCAGCCATAGTAGAAATGCACTCTAATTTTTCTAGTGCTCCTTGGGGGTCTCTGCTGTGGTAGATGGTGGGACGAATCTACAGCTACAGTTCTGAATTTGCTCAATAATGATTTTCTAATGCAGACAATAATTTATTACACATGTATAATACATGTGTTTATTCATCATAGACTCATACTGTATCACAGATGGGGTTTGTTCCTGATCTTAACCCTCCAGGTGTCAAATGGCCGATCTGGTCAAAGACTCGATAACATATTAAAAAATTAACGTTTGTATCCCTTTTCCAACAGTGAAGTGGGGTGGTACTGATATCATATTACTGAGTACATTATTATATGATTTATTAAATATGAATAGCAACGTCATGTCAGAAAACCTAACATTTCCACAGTTTCTATTGACACCTGCAGGATTAAATGTAGCCTTAGCGCCTTTTCTGTATTTGCTATTTGATAAGCTAATATGTTTCGCACCCAGTCAAAATGAGGTGTATGCCATTTTTTTCATCATATGCTGTTTTTAGTATCATGTGAAAGCTTATTTCATACCCTTTCCAGTGGTGAAAAAAAGTTCTTAGCCAGCTTTATTCTAGCCAGAGATATTGCAGTTTAAAGAGACAAGGGAGGGACTCCTCAGCAATGGCTGAAATTCCGAGAAAATCGAGTTAAAATTAAAAGTCGAACGCATAAATCTACATGCCTACCTCACAAAAATCCGATTTTAATTAAGTAATATTTATAACTCGAGGGTAAGACTGATGCTGTCTTGTTTAGAAATGAATGCACTTTTGATTTCTGCAATGAAAAAAAAAAAAAATCCGATGTCTGACCACCCTCATCACATTCAAAGCCCGATTTCTCGGTTCTCGCTCAGCGACTTGTGTCTCATTTCGACTGGCCGCGAGACATACTCTGTAGATTTTCTTCTCTTTCACTTCGCTGAACCAGTAAGCTCCCCAACCAAAGTCTACTAATTTTTTTTAACAGTAGAAATCTCGCAAGGCCTATGTTGAATCCAGCAGTTGCTGTTTTCAACAGGGGCAGAATAAAAAAGTTTTGGCTACATCATCTTTCCCTCAATTTGATGAGAAAATTTTGCTGAATTTTGACAGCCTCCAACTATAAAATCTGTACTGGTATAAATTGTATTTGAGTCATAGGAACATCTTGGGCTTGTGATCTGGTACAGAATTGATTACTATTTCTAGAAATAAAAAACAAAACAGCAGGAATTGACATGTTGACCCCAAACTGGTTGGTTGGGGGGGGGGGGGGGGGTGGGGAGGGGGGGGGGGGGGGGGGGGGGGGGGAGGGGGGGGGGGGGGGGGGGGGGGGGGGGGGGGGGGGGGGGGG
>JBCEWB010163912.1:0-20876 GCA_039654565.1 Peronia peronii | reverse complement strand
CATAGAAAAGAAATGAATGAAGTCAAACACCTAGTATGCAATTCGGGTAAATTTAATATAAAAAATAAAACAATTCAGTGAAACTTTGATCACGTGTTTTTATTGAACATTCTTATAGATGTATATTATCTGATAAAAAGATGTAAAACTGGGCTAAAAATTGCATTATAGTATAAACCAAAAAATATTGCACATTTATAATAAGGGTGTCAGAATTCACATCATCTGCCTGTGTATAAAACTGTTACTCTCTTTGTTTTTGGAAAACAAGTATGAAACATACTGGCAATGGTGGAAAAATAACCCTTCCTCCCCTCCCCCTCCCCAGAAAAAAAGACTTCTTGGGGCAAATACACAAAATCTTCACCTACTTCATTTACTGTTATAAGACACAGTGTAAAGGAAATAAGGAGGGGAGGGAGAGGGGAGAGCTGAACATGGCATAAAGATATCTGGCATTTCAAATAGGCCATTAATGCATTGATTACGATTGATGTCATACTATTTTATGGCTCTTTTCTAGTTTGCAACAGCTCTTTAATAAATTTAGATCTATATCTTCACCCCCATCAGTGTCAATATCTACATGTTTATCTATAAAAAAATCTTCATTTCTTTCTTTACCTACAATATGTAGCTACTATTCAGAATATGTTAAATGTGTCAAATGCAATGACACTTCATCAGTGCATGCAAGAAAAGCATCCATTTGCTAAACTTGTCATCCGTACTTCAATATGACTGCTCTGAATAGCAATAAATGCTTTGTACTTTTTATGTTGCAATTTTGCAAGTCAAACAAACACAGTTGTGAACACAATTCCTCATAAACATTCAACATACCCAGCTTTACCATTATGCTCAGGCTTAAAATTAAAACAAAAGAAAATGAACCTTTATATGTAACTCTCACTCATTACACTCAAAACAGTTCAAACATTGAAATTTGTGCACTATCTATTTATGGACTGGTGAAAAAAAAACAGAAAAAACAATTGAGTATAATCTCACAAATCAAAAAGTGTTAATTTGTTCATCACAACAGATGCATTCCAGAGTTCATTTCTGTTCAAAAGATTGACGTCTCAAATAATGACAATTATTTTTCATGAAATGGTAACTTTCTTGTTTCATTGATACAACAGTGATGCTGACAGCATATCTGATCCATGGATCAGATGTCTGTCTGGCACAGACAAGCACATGCTCTCTTGATCCAATGTTCTACTGGAAACTCCCCCGTGTTCAGGTAAATAGCCATCACAAAGTTTGTGGAGTGACCGGTAGTGGACAGGACTCCCTTGCGCTCGGACGTCTTGTAGATAGGGCACATGTAACGGGAGGAGCCTCGGTCAACCTCTGCAGTCAGTTTGGGCTTCAGCCAAATGATTGGCACATGTTCATACAGAATTCGTGGTTTTTGCTCTTCCAAATGATTGCTAGGAACACAGAAGGATTTGGCTTACAATTCTAGTGTTAACAAATACAATTATATAAGTGTAACTAAAAAATTGAGAGCTCTGGTAATCATAATATTAATCTGACTCAAATATCTTTGACAATATACTCCAGTTCCATAAACTTCATAGCATTAGTACTAATAATCTCGTTACTGATCTAGATATGCAACTTTCTGGTGCCATAGTGGATCAATTTGGCCTGGTTTGCCGGGTAATTGTTGCATCTACTGCCAACAGTTTTAAGTTAAAATTAATACAGCTTGACTTCAGGTGCTAGGCAATCAGCCGGAGGTGCCAGATTTTGGATGCTGTACAGTCAAGTGGTTATTCTAATCTTTGCAAGTGAATCAGAACTGAATATATGTTCAGAACAAGATATCTTTTTTTTCTAGCACTGAATTAACAGTTAAATTTGTACATAACAAGTGTGCAAAGAAACTGAAGATAAATAGATTTTATCAATTTTTATCTCTTACTTTTCTCTGTTCCATCTGGCTCCATCTAGAAACAGACCGTAGATGAAAGCACCGTCTTTGGGAGCTTCTGGCATCCTGTCATGAGGTAAAACCTGGAACAAAGTCAGATGGTTTTTAATTTTCACTGTCTTTGTCCAGTATGTAATTTATACATATTGCTATTAAATTATGATACACGCAGACTGTGTGCAATGGTTTCAAGAGCAGTTGGTTTGACTGGATTTCTGTGTTTTCTTTTATGCTCAAGATTTATGTATGTGTCCATCACAAACATTCCCACTACATGTAATTTTTACACATAATTGATCTCATATTGCTCTGATGTAGTCACATAGAGCTCTACAATACAAGGCATTTAAATTCACACATATGAACAAAATATGCTCCTATTCTTATCGTAGTTATATGAACTATAGTATCCCTTTTTTTTAAGGCCTTGAAAATTGAAATATCCAAAAAGAAACATTGGCCTTTGATACCTGAATTTAAGGAAAGTTAGGCAGCAGGGCCTTTCTCAGGTATCATTTACCTTACAGAGCAAGGCAAAGAGATAAAGAGAAAAGTCCAGGGCAAAAATTTTACAAAAAGCAACATTATGATCTTTTAAACTGAAGGATGCCAACAATCCATTTTCATTCTATCTCACTGTGAAAGTCTGGTCGTTTAGAAATGTATTCCTCATGCTGATAAACAAGTATGCAAAATATAATCAAATAAAATTAAGCAAAACTATTTCAGCTGCAAGAAGAGTAGACCAAGTTAGAATTTACCTCAAAGTCAAAAGCCAGTATATCGATAGGTATGGTGTATTTCCTGGCATAGTTCTGCATCACACCTGTCAGGAAGGCTTGTGTGAAGAAAAATCCAGAGACCCAAAAATCCTCAGGTTTACCTTCCTCGAACCATTTCTAAATGGGAAAGATGAAACACATTTGTCCATGTAGTCAACCAGTATTGGGATATGTTGAAACAGCACAAAACACTTGGTTCTCACACCATGCAATATACATGTGATAACTTTGTTGTTTAGATTGCCGATGTTAGTCCTATGTGGAGACTATGTTGCCAAATTTAGACAACAATTGGATTAACAAAAAGTTACTCAAATGATAAAATGGATGGCACATTAGTATTTCTAATTAAGCACAAATACTATTAGTAACTTAAAAGAAGATGTTTCTAATTTATCTTTGAATTTTCATTTTCTCTTTTCATTCAGTTTTTACTAAACAGTGCTAGATCCACAAACTGAAAAATTTTCTCCACTTTTTCAAGTCATCCATTTTTGTGAAAATTCATGTAGAACATGCTGGAACAGTTTGAAACATTGGCAAAGTGATAAGTTTTTGCTCATAAAATGTCAAAAGTATGAAACTTTCAGTTATAAAAGTCATAATACAGTTATGAAAGATCTTGACATGAAGCAAGGCAACAAAGGTAGAAATAGCGCCATATACTGCCTGAAGTGTTGAGACTTAGAATGAAAAGCATTGAAATTCATAAGTCAGACATGGCAAAATGCAACTGATGTTGTCGTGGCTGGGCGGAGAATGAAAGCTATCAGATAATATATTTTATCAGACAAAGATAAATCCAAAAGATTTTTTATATAGACAACAACTTAATCAATAAGTTTTATAAAATCCACAATGTAGAGTGTTATAACCTTTTGTATTACAGCTTGGGTGGGAAATACTTGTGAGCAAGACAAATGGAGAACAAATAGATATAACATTGCCATTCAGTTTTTTGTGAACAGTGCTAGATCCACATAGTGAAGAATTTTCCCTTTACCAGCAAGCCTGGATATCAAAGTTTAACATATTTCAGGAAGACTCTCTGCACCCACTTTATAACCAATTGAAATATTCTTAAAGAACTGAGTGTTTGTTGCATGTAAGAACCAATAATGAGTGTAAGACAAATTCGTTTCTGCCATCAACTGTATGCTTGCCAAGCTGAGGCAATGTTTCTTGAGCCTGCCTCGTTCTAATGCTGCGAGTGATATTTTTGTCTTCCTTTGAAGTGAATGTGTCTTACATTTATATGATACCTCACCAACTGTAAATGGAATTTCTTTTTGAGGACAAATAAAGTTTATCTTATCTTGTTTTATAATATCATTAAAGAAACATGTGCAAACTGAACTGCATAAAAGGAGGGATATGCCTTAGACATATTGTTTGTGTCCAAGAAGGAGAGGAGTTATATATGTGTTTGTGAATTTTTAATGAAAAAGGGGAGAGATGGAAAGAGAAGATATTCTGCCAAAAAAACTAAAAAATTATCATTCTACAGATTCTACTTCACTTACATTTAGAAACTTCAGCCTCTCCAGAAAGTCACTGATATAACTGCCCAAGGGTTTGAGTGATGGGTATGAGCGGCTGGCCCACATTGCGGGCTGTTTGCCAATCGTTAGGCTGCCGGCCAGGGCCTCCAAGTCAGGTGACATGACCACCAGGCCTTTCAAAGCCTTCTGAAGATTGATCAAACTGCTGCGGATGATCGTCAGCAGTCTGTGGGCAAAGGGACACACAAAAATATAGTCTCTGTTTGAGCTTCACAGCAATTAAACATTTTATGAACCGGAATTTTCTTGTAAGGTCTTGTGAGACGAGACGTGATGAAATCACATGCTTGTCAAACTGAGGTGACCGGAGAAATCATGTGTTTTTCAACGGTGAATGAATTTTTAATGCAATTTTTTTGTTCTTCACAGAACCCTTCTATATCAATCTAAAAATACATGTCAAATTTGCTGAAATAGACTGAGTGAAAGCCCAAAAATTGTATTTAAGTGGCATGGCCTGATGAAGATTAATAAGGATTTACAAAAATGATCCGCCATTTTCTCACTAAATTCAGCTGCTGCAACAGGTGTTTAATTGCCAATATCTCAACTTGTACTTAAAAGGTAGAAATTTTTTCACACGCGGAAAGGGAAATTAATAATCTTTACAGTGATACCAATAACTCCATATGCTCAAAATTTGATGAGAGCCTGATTTCATTTTGTTGCATCTCATATACCTTTCTTAATTAGTTCTCTAGTGTTCCCCTTTGATTTCTCAAAATGGCTTGTTTGAGCTTGGAGTTTGTTCTGTCATTACCAGTCACTCTTTCTTAACTTCTTCAATGGTTAGTCAAAAATGCAAAGAATAAAACCACTATGTTGGTGACCCTTTGAATTGTATTACAGAAGAGTACAATAATTTGGGGTCAAGAGTCAAATGCATACACAATGTCCTAGCATGGAACATCATTTAGCTCATACTGTTTATTGTGTACTGTTGTAAGAAAAACAACTGAAAAATGATCTCTCACATATAAATTTTTTAGTAGATGTGCTACATTAATTTTCACATGTATAGATGATGAGCTCTGTTGAAACTGAAAAATGAATGGAATGACATGCTAAATTATTCATCATAAAATGCTGTTCAAAATACAGTTCATTACAGCTGACATTTATAGGACAGTGGACAAACTAGTATATATTCAGTATAGATCATATGAGAAGAGAACCAGCCTGTTAAATCTTTCCATTTCCTGGACCAGCACAGTATTCATGCTCTCCATATAAGTCACTGGGTACCTCCCTATGGCCTTTTCTATGTCAAAATCTTTGGCCAACTGAAAGGAAAGTGGAAGACTGGTAGGGCATGGTCCAGACATGGTGTAACAAAACAATTGTAGTCTACATCATATAAATTCTTTGACAGTGTGATCAAGAATTGCCATATGGGCAAATCTCTGACTTTTGCAGTCTGTCTTATTTCCATTGTCAATCCTTTTATCAGATGCCAATCTCATAATGTTAATCTTTGTAAAAATTGCAATATGAGCAGATTCCTTTGCCATAAGATCTGAAGAGTTCTGACTTAGAGTTTCTCTGGAACAGTGTGACATGCAGATTCTGTTTCTGTAGAAACCAAATGAATACCAAGTCATGATTTCTGTGTATCATACAGATTCATATGCCATGAGATCTTAAGAATCTGACTTTATAATTTCTGTAGAACTGTGTGAAAGTATTTTATCTTTCAGAAATTTCATGAATGCCTTCTCATGATTTCAGTGCAATATTATGATACACAGAATATCCCTGCCCAAAATTTCATGACCTACTTTGCCCAGGATGTCCCCGGCTACGGCAGCTAGCGCAGCCTCTGAGCCTTTGGTTCCACCTCCTCCCCTGCCCTCTGTCAGCAAGACGGAGTCGAAGAGCTGCTTGGTCTCCTGCAGTTCTCTGGAAATGTCCACGTTGTCATGCAGGCCAAAAATCTCTGGGTACTGTGTCATTGGCAAGTTCTGTCACAGCACAACAGAATGAGACATAAAGCTATGAAAGGAAAATTATGGATCTGCATTACAATATATTGAATATGTTCATAAGAAAATAAAATAAAACAAAATTAAAATGAAACAAAAAAAAGAAAAACAAAAAAGTACCGGTAATAAAAAATGCTAAATTAATAATTTTAACAACAACAACAACAAAAAAATGAAATCAAATAAAGTAAAATAAAATCAAATGAAATTACTAGATAGTGTTATGCTGCAGAGATACTGTAACAAAAAACATTTTAATCATTCATATGAGATGCGATACTATAAAATGAAGCACTGAGAAATCACAATTTTTTTCATTTGTGAGTGAATTTTTATTATACAAATTTTTTTGTGCACAAAACCCTTTGAGTCCATTTAAAAATGTATTGCAGAGTTAAATTTGCTGAAATATCTGGGTAAAGCCCAAAAATTGTAATTAAGTGACATGACCTAATGAGGATTAATAAGTATTAATAAAACGTTGGCCATTATCTTACTCAATTTAGATGCAACAACAGGTTATTTCCATCATCTTCAATTGCCAACATTTCAATTTCTACCTAAGATAGAATAAAGATATTTTCACCAACAGAAAGTGAAATCATAAAGCTTTAATGTGGTACCAATAACTCCATATACTAAAAAATTGACGAGCGTCAAAGTTCATTGTGTCATGTCTCATAATTATACCTTTGATTTCAAAATACAGAGAACATTCTTTAAACAAAAAATAAGCATGCCACATATTACTATGAATGTATGCTGAAATCTGAATACTAATTATGCTGAAAGGAATGGTGATTAGTTCAAGTTACACAATATATTCACATATGCTTGTTGCTGCATTCTCTTTTACTAAGTTACACTGCATAAATTTCCTGATCTATACGTCAGTTGAGCTTCTGATATTATCGTGGCCTTATTGTGAAAAATGTTGACTCATATTCCAATGTTTGTCATATCCCAAGAACCAATGTATAAGTCTGAAAGGAACCTAAATCACAATCTATCAAAGAACAATAAAATGAAGTTATCAGAAAACTTGGACAGGCCAAATGATTGGGTTTTGGACAAAATTTTTTCCCAGTATCTACTACAAAATCACTGACCACTGCAACTGTCTTACTAGAAAAACCAAATGTCTTACCTTGATAAATTTGACACAATTCTCGTAATCTGTCCGCAATGGCAGGTGGTAGTTACCGCTGGGACTGAATTTGTAGTTTGGGTCTCTGACCAGAGCGTTACAGAAATAATCCCCCAGGATGGTCAGTAGGCAGCGTCGGTCCCAGTCATCGGTCACTCGCCCACCGTAGTTACACTCCCCAGTCATATAGGTGATGGCCGCAAAGGGAATCTCGTCGTACTCGTTGATAAACATCTGGTATGGACAGTGGGAAATGAACATATAGGACAAGATGTGAAAGAAATGTCAGGAATTACTGTAAAACATGCTGTCATTAGTGTCATGATCATTCCACAAACCCTTGAGTTTTTGTGACTTTTAGTTATGCTGCTGGCCAAAATCACCACTGCAAAAGCAATCCAATTTAACACTCATTATTATGTTTCATTAATTAAATTATACTTCAGTGTCATCTATCACATAAACTAGATAGATTGTAAGTCACCTTTGTGCAAAGTGGGTTTATCCATATTCTCAGAATAGCTAAAATTGGTTTGAGCCATTGTAGAACAACTGTGATGCTATGTCAGTTTTGTGATCACTATATGAATTCCAAATATATGTCTTTCACCCAGGGCAAATGAGTCAGAAGTCGCGCCGGGTCATTTTGAGTTATGGCCATTTCTAACTATTTTCCAAAGTACCAAATTTATTTCTTTTTTATTTTGACAAAATGAAAATTTAACCCTTTATAACCTGAAAAAAAATAAACATTTTGTTTGGTACGTGAGTCAGAAAATAGTTACAAATGACCGTAACTTGAGATCGTGCTGCGTGACTTCCGACACATTTGCCCTGGGCGCAAGATATATTACAAAAAAAGCCAAGTCTTAATATCTGCAGTTCATTCCACGTAACTTTCTTTGCCACTTTTCATACTTTCATAATGGTAGAAAAACTCATCCAGTTTTTTTCCTCTTCAAATACTGATAAATATGACATACTTTTTTTTTATTAAAATGCATAATTCATTCTCATCAAGAAAAATCATGCATGAGGTTTAACAGAAGACTTTGCCCAAAGTAATAAGTGTCCATTGTATAAGTAAATTAAGGGGGGGGGCGACATATCCCGGGGGGACTTTTTTTTATTATTAAAGATAGACTATTTTAACCTTTTCCATCAAATGCAGCATGTTCAAATTAGAGAAAAACAGTGAAAAAAAACTGACTTTTTCATACGGTTGCCATGGCAACACCGCCATCTTGGATTTTGGCATCTCTAAATTGACTGACTTTAAAATCTATCTTCTTCACCAAATTTCAATAAAACTCAATAAAACTTGGTGAACATATTGTCTGACATAATAGAAAATTTTCTAGAAATTTTTGAAAATGCCATGTAAGGAAAATTAAAATTTTGCTGTTTTTTCAAACTAAAAACCCATTTTTCTCCAAAACTTACCAACCAAAGAGAATGAGCATACGTAAGTTTTTTTGTCTTGTTGTGGAAATGATGTAAACCAAATTTGGTTAGAATCAGTTTTGAAACAAAAAAGTAGACAGCAGAAGAGGGTAAAAAAAAAAGAGTTTTGAGAAAAGTTTGAAGTTTTTCTCAGCAAAAAAATGACGTGAAAAGTTGTTTGTTCGGTCTTCAGCCTCGGAACAGCTTTTTTTTACATACTAGCCCTCTCTCCATGACTTCTGTGTCTCTTGTTGCCATTTCTTGGCGTTATGGGCGTATTTTTTCTCAAATTTTGCTCCCTATCCCCCATCATTATAAGGGCTCCCACAGAGTCACTTGCAGGTTTTTGAGGGCCTCTATGAGCCCCCCATATCTTTTCTTGTCCAGACCAATCGTGTTTTGACCTTTACTATGACAGATAGTCCACAACTGAGCTCTGAAGTAGAAGAAAGATAGCAAAATTTCATTATTTATAGGATGTGTACTGAAAACCTGCATGATCAGCAGTTTTTTTCACCTCATAGTGGTCATCCAGCCTCCAATCCTGGCACTGGGTTCATAATGTTGCTAGAAAAGGTCATAATCAAGTGTTTTATGCACTCTTTGCCTATTTATAATCAAATAGTGATGATCTATGACTTGCATGTAGCAGCTAGGTGGAGCCAAATCCTGGTTGACAGTAGGCTAGGTCTACCGTTGAATGACCAGGGGTCAAACACGTTAGAATGGACATATCCACTTTTTGGTACCATTTTTGTACGCAGAAAAGGCAGGGCTTGTAAAAGAAAACAAAAGTGCAAAACTGCATTTTTTTAGCAAAATCCACATTTCAGAATGCGCCAGCAAGAGGATGAGTATCAATGCACCACATGAGACGGCTGACATGCTGGATACTCAGAGCTTATGATGACGAAAACCAAGAAATGAATGAACCTATAATGTGCAGCACCATAAGCACATGCCACTCTTAAAATTAAGTTTGAAGTTACATTACTGAATTTATATGTCTCATTTACATTGCATATCTTTAGCAAAGCACAGATTGGTTACCTGTACCCATAGTACAGAGGTAAAGCATTTAGGCTGACAAAAATAAAACCTTTTGACTAGGAATTGATTTACAAAGTACTATTGTGACTATCACTCTTTCCATCTGTGCATTTATTTGAAACAATTTTTTTTTCGACTGGTCTTGTGGCAAGTATCCAGGTTTGCTGTCATCTTATTCTTCTGCAGTGTGTTTTCAGCAGTTTATAAAAAATATTACAAAAGATGCAGAATGACTTCAAGGATCCCAAAGTTACAGTTGCAAAAACTGACTGACACTTAATCTGACCTGAAGTTGTCTCACAGATATTCTCAGATCTGATTCATTGAATCCGTAGGAGATGTTCCAGCCATTAGGGCCAAATTTCCTGCGTTCTTGCACCAATGCATGGAAAAAGCACAGGCCAAACAGCAGTTTGGAGAAATGCTGGCAACCAAGAAAGAAATATGTGAGATGCTCTCTTCAACAGGCAGGCCTATGGTCTAACAAACTGGATCACTCTAACTCTTTTACACAAAAAAATTGTAAATCTCAGTGTTTAAATCATAGAATATGTGCACAGTTTTGTTTTTTTGCTTGTAAAAGAGAACTTCTACTTGACATTTTGGAGAACTCAAACATTTATGTGCTTCTGTGAAAAAAGCAATTATGATCTCTCCCATCTGCAGAAATTTAATGAAAAAAAGAAAAAAAAATCAAAAACAATCAATGTCATCAAAACACACATACCTTTATAAAATAAGAAACACTTGCAGAAATATTTTGTGGTCAGGATACACATAATCCATATTTATACTGAAGGTAAATCAAAAACAATGTTTAATAAAGTTTCTTTCATGAGTGAAAAGCAAGGGTTATTTTTTTTAAAAATGGTTGAATAGTACATACAGAATCCTTCTCTGGCTTCTGAAGGTCCACGCAGCCTGAGTAGAAGGTCTCATCACTGATTGGGTCATTGAGGTAACTCTGCAGCAAGTTTTGTCTCAGTCCTGTTGGTGGCTCATTGGTCATTTTCACCCCATTCTGCAGCACTGACACTGGGAACTGGAGAGAGGAAATTCTTCATGGAGAGAATGAACACTGAATATAATGATATGATATGTTGGTTTCAACTCAATTCGGTATCAAAAGAATTTTACATATTGATCTGCGATGATACAACAGTTGTTTGTTCTTTAAATTAAAAAGTATTTAGGGCAAAGCAGAGTATGATATATGCTAATATATGCTAAGAATATATAGGAAAAGATAAATCATTATTTTGTTCATCTCATTTCTCTGAAAGTATCTACAGAGAAATATTCAACCTACAGAGGAACAAGACTTGGTAGACAATAACACTATTAGTCACAGTAGTAATGGCAGTAGATGTAATAAATGCAGTATCTAAACCCTCCACCTGTTTATGGCCGATCAAATCGGCTGAAAATTTGTTCTCTGGTGTTAATGGCCAATTATAAATTGGCTGTATTGTGATTTGTTATTAGGTCAATGGGTCAAGGTCAACGTATGTCAACAAATCAGGAAAAAAATTATCTTGTAGTTTATTCATTCTACTTTCAGAAGATGTATAGTGTTATGGCCTTCACTATATTTTGACATGCCTGAATCTAAGCATTTTCCAGTACACGGTAAAATCTTTAATTTCCCCTGACACAACAGATTGTTTATTAGTGGTACTTGGAGGGTTAACATAATGATGATTTATTTTTTCCTTTATCCTGAAGAAGAACCAACTAAGTTTGAAAATTTGGAAACTTATTTTTTTGTTTTTTACATTTTTATTTGTTTATTTTTTAAATTATTTATTTACTTTGTATTTTAAAAAACTTTTCTATTTCCATTTATTGCGTTCTATCAATTTATTTACTTTTTTAATTTTTAATCTAAGTACCAGTTGACAGTCTTCATGTTCTTCAAAGACACTTCTACAAAATGTTGATGATGGTGATGATCACTACATAAGAACAATAACAACAACAGAAACAGCAATAGTAAAAATAATCAGAACAGCAGTAAGAATAATGATCATGACAATAATAATAACAATAATTATTAGTTTGATCAGAAGTCATGGCTGAAAGTTTTAGGTTAGATAAAGAACTTGTCAAATGAAGACAAAACTATCAAGCTGCCACCATGAAAAACAGCCATTCACAAGTGGCAGCAAAGTCACCCCCTTCACTGCCAACCTTAGGTGATGGGTAACTGGTCAGCCAGAGGCGAAAGTCTGTTGCTACATTGTCGGGCGCCAGTTCCTCGCAGATTTTCTCCAGGGCATTCATCCAGGACACAGCCAGATGGCAGTTCTGTAGCAGAACCCAGGTACCATCTTCTGAGGCCTGCTTGATCATTTTAGCTGCAATTGGACCCTGGGTGAAACAAAATCAAATGGATGATCTACAACCATCTACTTTTTCATCATATTTATTTTGTGAGATAAAAAACTTTAATTTGTGTTGAGGCACGAAAAAGCTACAAAAGCACAGATTGACAAGATGGTAGTATAAGTAATCTTTGAATGAGGTTATGATGACTATAGTCAATCCTTGACATCTGGGTAATAGTAAAAACTTGCATATGTACTTGTGATGGAATAATATTGTTGATATATTCATTGTCTGAATTTGACTAGCCGTTACGGCATCAGTTAAAGTTTGATGCAGGCAAGGTGAGGGAAGCTAAGAATCAGAGCATTGAATCCCACTGTGTTTGGGCATTGAAGGCAAAGATAGGAATAATGTCTTCACAACTTTCACAACATACTGGATATTAGCCACAAGTTTAAGACATCATGATTTGCCTGTCTAAGCAGATGATCTATATGTACTGCAAGAGCATCTGAGTCTTTTGTCATTCCAACCAAAATTCCCATTCACCAAATTAAAAAAATATGAGCACCCAGCCATCTTTATAAATGTTCTTACCAATTTTGTGATAAAATAATGATCAACTCTACGATTTTTCCTTCCCTCAACACATCATATAACTGAGTGACTTTTGTGCTTGGCACAGACTTTATTTTTCAGCAGAATATTGTTACTGATGTTAGACTCTATTTGAAGAGAGAAATCTATATGGTTCTAAGCTGATCCTTTTCTTTTCCTTTTTTTTTTTGTTTGTTTGCATGTTACGTGCTCTACCATATTTAGAAGGTCAGCCATGTGCTACCTATTCCTTCATTGTTTCAGAAAAAAAAACAACTAAAGTATAGATAACACTATGTCCAAAGTCAGATTTCAATGATACCAAAACATAAATAAACTGCAGTTTTCCACAAATTTGAGCCTGATCACTTGGTACCGTTGACTAATCCACTCTTCGTGTGGCATGACACAAATCTCACCTGGCCTTGTCCCAGAGAGATGGAGTTGAATTTTCTGCCACCAAATCCCTTGTCATCTGCATATTTCAGCAATGCCATGGTCGGGTCAGCACCAGGGGACAGGATGAAGATCAAGGGGGAGCAAGCATTGGAGTCACCGAAACTCTTGGCCAGGTCAAATGGTGGTGGTTGGACAAAACTTTTGCCCAGTTTGTCCACCACAAAACTCCTGACTGCCTGTGTTATCTGATGAAAAGAACGGGGAAAAGTTGAAACATTAAGTCAGAATATAGTGTTTTTCATGTGCATGTTCCATCTCTGCTTTTCTACACTTGAACTCCTATTCGTTCATGGCTTACAGGATCCATAATCCTGTGGATCCTTCACTGAGATCCTTTCTTTGACAGCTTCTTCCATCTCTGTTGGTCTCTGATCTGGGTTTGGGTTGAAGCAAAGCTGGCCCTTGTCCACTCTCTGATATCATCATCCACTTCTTCTTCTGTCTTCCTATTCTTTGCAGTTTTTTGCTGTGCTCTCAAGTGCTGTCTTATATTATCTGGGACAAAACTGTAATGATAAAAAAAACATAAACCTGTTGTCTGCATACTCCTGAAAACTGCAGTACTATAAGAACATGCTGCTTATAAATCTGTGATACTGGTACTAAATCCTATATGATTAAAATCTCTGTAAGAAGTGTGCATGGTTTTAATTTGGTTAAAATTCTCTCCCAGCTGCTTACTTAAATTTTTGAAGATCATGCAAGATCCAGAATATTTCTGTTGTTATTAATTCCTAGAGAGCAATTATTTATGACAGATGGAAAAAAATATTTTAGAATATGCTTACCTTATCTGGTCGAATACAGCGCTGAACCATCATTTTCTGGAAAATTCCCAGTTTGCTTTCCCAAGGGTCTGCCAGAGGAGACTTGTGAGGTTCTTTGGAATTGTAATATTCTTCCCAAAAGTCTGACTTTTCTGTGAAACTCTCCCTGGTGACAAAATTCCACAGGGGAAAATCACAAACTTAATCATAAGCCAATTAGATCATATTGTAACTACAGTTTGAAATCTTTTCCTGTCATGATGAGAAACAAAGCAAAACAAAGTAACAGTTTGATTTATTGTCGGTCGGCTGATGAAATCATGAATTACACATGAGGGAAATTTACACTTTATTGAATTCATGATTTGATTAGGCAATTTTTAAGGACAGTGGCATATTCATGCTTTGATAATGACATAATATTTCAGGTTTGCATTAACATAATTGACTAAAAGTTGAATTATGCAATATATTTTACTAAGAGGCATTGATCTTTGAGAAAACATGATTTTGTAAAAAAACTGTGGAATTCACGTTTTTAATAGTCGACCGACAATACTATATCTATCTAGCTACTGCTCATAGGACATCAAGGTGTCACTGCCTGACAAAACTTCATCAAACCCAGTCTGTCAGTTCCAAAATTTGATTTTTTTTGTAATGTTAGCAGGCCAATTATCTTTAATAACCCATGGGAAGTAACCGAAAAATAATCTTGAATTACTATAACTTAATGCTTAACCCTTATTACCCGAAGTGGCGACTCGGTCGTCGCTGAGTCAGGGCCTGGCAGCCAAAGTGATGACTTAGTCATATGGCTGTAAATAGAACCACTTCAAAACTAAAGAGCTCTATGACCAAAAAAAAAAAAAATGGAACTAGTGGGGGTTGCTTGAAAAAGTGGAAGATTTGTGTTTTTTTTCTATGCTATATACCCCAATTTAACACCTTTATGAAGGGAATTAATTTCTACAAAAACAGAAAATTACTTACAGGTAACAAGAGTTAGAGTTAAAGGAGAAATCTTTTAGCAGTAATGCAACATGCAGTTTTTTTTTCACTGTTAAATTTGACATCAGACATAACTCACTGAGCAGGCATCTGTCATAATTGTGTCTCCATACAAAATTATCATGATAATGATTGATGTGATACAAGCTGGATGAAATGACTATTGTATCTATAAAATTAAATATAATTTAAGTCAGTTCAGTGAGAGGTGGTAATAAAAATATGATATGAAGAAGGTGTAAAAATAAGTTAAACAACAATATAAACAAAGAGAAATCTGTCTACTTGAATCCTTTAAATTTATGTAAGTCCGACAGACGGCAGAGCTCATCCCAGGATGCATCAGACAGCCATGCCGGTGCAGGATTGGCCAATTTGTTCTCTAGGCCCACCCCTCCGGTCAGGAAGAACAGGAAGTCGTTGTGGTCGAGGTCCTTCTTAGATCTGCACAGAGAGAAGATGACATGAGCAGTTGAATCACCTGGATTCTGTACGAATACCAATACGAATAGTTTATTTGTCCATATGGAAATACATTTTACCAGTGCAGAAAACAATTGGAACAAAAAATATCTGAAAAATACACAGCACAAAGATACATTAACAATTTCCATAGGCATACATATATACCTCCACACTTACCTATCCATACACACGTATGACACATGCACACACAGACACACACACACACATACATAAACACACACACACATGCATACATACAAACATGCATACATACATACATAAACACATACGTACATACATATTTATATACATACCTATACATACATACATATATACAAACATACTTCCTTACGTACCTACATACCTGTATATAACAAACATAAATTCATACATACATATGATCATATACTAATATGCGCATAAACAATGTGCGACCGCCTACAATACTGCAGTAATGTTGCAGAATAATGCCTAAGGGTTGAAACCATCAACTTAAGTCATACAAGAGATATATATACATATTCATAGATTTATGTAACGTATTAGAAATTTTGTCCCTGTCTTGCTGTTAGACTTTAACAGCACTGAAGTTATGACAAGACTGGTTCCCATGGTTGAAATGAAAAGCTGAATTTTTATTTTGTTTTTCCAAGAAGCATCTATAGGAATACTTTTATCTTTTGCTAATAATTACAAAAAAATACTTCTTAACCTCTTGATATTTATATCAACAAGAATTAAAATTTAGAATTAAAATAAGATTTTTTCTTTCTCTTAATATATTATCTCTCTTTCACATCTTTATGAACTTAGTTAAGTTTTAACTGCTGCTGCCTGTTCATGACCACTACATTGGTATAAATTTGAGCAAGCATCTTTTTTTTATGTTCATAAACCAAATGTAATTATGGACTGCAGGGTTCTATTTTATTTGTGAATTAAAGCTAAAAAAAAAAATAAAATTATGAAATAAATCAAGTGGGAAAAAGCAAGTCATTCCCACTTATTTAATGGAAACTAGCACAGAATAATATTTAATCTGCAAGGGATCTATGCTAATCGTTATTTTTTTATCTGTTAATGTTTCTGAAATACAAAGAAACATCTAGGAAACTACTTTGAATGGGCAACACAAATAAATATTCCTTTTAGATTTCTTCATGAAAGGTTAAACACTTTTATCATCGTATATCTCCAAATTAAACAACCAACAATTTCGCTTAAGAAAACAAAAAGCAAAAACCAGTGAATGGGTGAATGTGATAAATTTCTCGTTATATTACCTGAGAATGTTGGAACACAGTATAAAAGAAAATACCAGTTTGTCTTTCTCAAACAGCGAACGACAAACGTTGGCGTACAAGCTGTAGGTGAAATGGTCTTCCAGAAAACGGATTCTCTTCTCCAGACTTTTAGACTTGTTGCTGGTTTAAAAAAAAAAAAAAATCGATGAAACATCACTTATAGACTTCACAAAGTGCAATGGCGGTGAACAAGTTATTTGATCCACATTTTTTTCTCTTTAGTGAACTGTTTGAACCGTATTAAATTTTTCTTACACATTTCTGTGATCTCTCACTTATTTATCTGTACTTTATCTGAGATACAATCATTGATGTAGATCATCATAATTCATGATTTTGTCACTAGAAACTAAAATGTTCAAAGAAAGAAATTACTTCATCTAAAATATAGGGATAAAACTTAAGCTCTAATCATTGATAAACTTCACAGAGTGAAGTGCTGTGTCTGGATAAATCATCTATTTTGCATTGCATATTGTCTTTGGACATTTTTAAAAAAAAATTTGTTTCTCTATGGCTTTTGCGCCTATCAACTACTGTCCTTAGAATGGAAATAAAAACGCTATACTTTTTTTTTTTCTTTGTCTCAGAACAGCACAGTCACACAGTCGTTTATCTGGTTTTCATATACATAATAAATCATTTTATCTAAACTGTTAAAGTATTTCGTATGGCTAACAGGGACAAAGTGCTCTGTCTGGGTTATCTGCAACAATGTTTGTTTTCTGTAAACTTTTTCAACTTAATGACACTTCCCTAGCAAACCTCAGTAAGATTTTCTTTTTCTTGAGCACTGCCTCAACAGAGTACAGTCATTAATATGCTTATCACATTTCATGAACTTGTTTTTAACAACTGAGGAGTTAAAATGAGTCAATTCCTACAGCCAACAAAAATTTAATAGAAAAATAAAGGAACTATCATTGTCTGCAAAACATCGCATATTAATATGAAACGGGCTCATAAGTTTAAAGGGAAATTGGCTGATAAGGTTGATGGGAAATTGGCTGACAAGGTTGATCACAGACTGGCTGGACAAGGTTGGTGGGAAACTGGCTGACAAGGTTGATTGAAAATTGGCTGACAAGGTTGATGGGAAACTGGCTGACAAGGTTGATTGAAAATTGGCTGACAAGGTTGATCACAGACTGGCTGACAAGATTGATTGGAAAATGGCTGATAAGGCTGACTGGAAACAGGCAGACAAGGCTAATCACAAACTGGCTGACAAGGTTGATTGGAAATTGGCTGACAAGGTTGACCGGAAATTGGCTGACAAGGTTGATTGGAAATTGGCTGATAAGATTGACTGGAAATTGGCTGACCAAGGTTGTTTGGAAACTGGCTGACAGGAAATTAGAAGTGAATAATGACAAAGTGAGCTCTTACCTGTCCTGGATTGACATAATGAAGAGATTGACAAACCAGGTCAGAGAGTACTGGTACATGGGGTCAATATTGGGCAGTTCTGTTATAGAGAAGAACAGCACAGAAGAATGGCTGGCAATTGGACGGTAACCCATGCGAGATACTTCTATCTTCTTCTCTGTCTCTTCACCAATCTGAAATACGGAACTTCAATTAATGCTCACTGAAGTCTGACATAAGTTTCAGACTCGAAATAATTCATGAATGAGAGGACGTTTATAATGTTAGCAAATATGCTAGGTAACCTTCATTTGAACATTTTATTCCTCCATATTCATCTCTACTAAATTTTAGTGACAAAATAAAAAAAAGGAAGAATGAAAGTGGAACTGTCTTTTAAATGTCCAAAAAATATAATAATTAGATGAAAAGATGAAATTGCCTAATAAGGAGGAGAGATTATTGATATGCACACTGATAACTCTTTATGAGTTCTTTATTTTTTTCATTCTGAATATATCCTAAGGAATTTACACAAAAGGGGTATGTTCTCTTTGGTACATGTTGAAACCACTAGGAAAGACCAATACCAGAGAGCAACTAAACTTTAAAAAGTATGTAGGTAATATTGTAAAACTTCATACAATATTCATATGACATCAGTGAATGTACTAGGATGATTGTTGCTATTTAGTACTGTCCCTTAAAGTCTCACTTTCTGCTTCTTTGAGATTTCATTGGAGAGAATTTTGGAGGAGTCCAATACTTGAATAGCGGACTCATCCTCCAGAATGTTGCCCTCGGAAGCCGACAAAGTGTAGAGGATTTTGTCCTCAATCTCTTTCAGTTGTCGCTTATTGGCTGCACTGGAGATGATCAGCGCTTGCCTCTCTTCCTCCAACTCTGGTCTGATCAGAAAAAAAGGACAGAATCAGAAAGCACAGAAATAACAGTGTAAAGTAAAATGGCAAAATGCTCCAAATCTAACATGTACATAACCCATGGTTTTTATAAGTCTGATAATATAAGAGAGACAGTTTGAATAGTCGCATACTTATCAAGGTATCTGTACAAAGCGATGTTAAAATTTGTCATAAGTTATTGAAGCTGATGCAATGCATTGGAATAATGATGAATGAAACTTTTGTCTGAGAATGACAAAATCATGAGAATCAGTGATCTTGAACATAATGAACAATGTACAATTTACTGTCGACAATACCAGTTCCTTCAGTTAAAGAAAGAAAGTCGTAAGTCTAGAATCCTGTCATAAAAATAGTCTAGACTTTGCATGTTATCATCCCCCCAACACCGTCATTTTCGTGGATAGTTTTTACATGTTTACTATCTGTGAACTGTCCTACACTTCTCCATACCTCACCCATCCCCATGGTGATAACCACTTCTGTCCCTTTTGATCCATTCTTCTTCTCTATTTTAGTTACCTCAGTCACCTCCCATCTGCATCACTTATTACTACAAAGCCATTGATCTGATTTAATATTCATGCTATTTTTTGTGTGTAACCCGATGAAAGTCTCAGCAACTCAAGGCTGGCTCTGTGTTCTTGTCTTCACGTCTGGTCTTTTCATACTGTCCAACCAATTTGTTTTCATTCTGCCTCATGGCAGTTTAGGTTACAACCTTACATTCTACCATAACCCATTCTTTCCATTAACAGTGTATGAGAACAGCAACCTGAGAAAATAACAAAGAAAGATATCTGTTGAAAATGGAGAGCTCACTTTTCCTTGGCCACAACAATTCCCAGCAGTTGATCCTCCAAACCCTCAGGTGTGATCATAAAGTTGAGCAGTGATACTTTGGTGGAGATCTCGGGCAGGTAGTGAGGGTTCCTCAGTTTGGTGGTGATGTAGAAGCGAAACTCTGAGCTAAACTCTAGAGTTTGATCACCCATCATGATCATGTTCACTCCACCTAAAGATTCAAGTGAATTTTTTTTTATAGAAGGTTCGGAAATATAACATAACCATACAACATGGCAATGATGTGCATATAGCAAATACGTTAAATGCAAAATTAGAGATTCTTTTGAATATCCATATCTTATCTATTGGATAAAAATCCAAGACTTATGCAGCCTTAAGCATGCAGAACCACTGTCATCCTGAAGAGTTTTAGGGGGAACAGGACAATCACAATGTCTCTCTCATTTCTTCTCTCACCTTGTTTAAAAGTTTGTTTGAGCAACAGAGGCTCCAGCGAGGGGTCCAGTTCCTCATAGACATTCTCCAGAAGGAGGGGATTCCCAAAGGTCAGGCAGTTCTCCAGAGCTCTCATGTAGTCATGGTCTGACAGCTTGATGACTGACAGATTCCTGTCTTTCTCCATGTTCTTCACCCAGCGGTTGGCTTGACCATCAGGGTCAATCATCAGGGGCCTGGAATGGAATGGGGTGGGATAAGGTGTGCATTGAGCTTGAATTTGTAGTTGTCAGTGTTGAAACTCACTTGGCACTGATGTTGGCAGTCTGGTATGTTTGTGAGAACATGCAGCCCTCCTACCAAGAAATCAAATTGGTCTTTTCCCCCTACTTAAACAACTTAAAGAGTTGTTGTGTTGGGGTTTAACGGCACATCAGCACGATAACGACTATATTGTGCCTAACACGGTGGGTACATTTACACGGTAAAATTCTGATCAAG
>JBCEWB010163901.1:0-10384 GCA_039654565.1 Peronia peronii | reverse complement strand
CCCCCCCCCCCCCCCCCCCCCCCCCCCCCCCCCCCCCCCCCCCCCCCCCCCCCCCCCCCCCCCCCCCCCTCCCCTTTATTGGGTCATCCTTTCTTCCCCAGTCAAGAGTGTCCTAACCCTTGCTTAGACACATCAGATAGTCCGCCATCATGCTCTAAAAGAGTACCCAGAGAAAGCTTCCAACGAAAACCACGGTCCCGCTAGGGAAGTAACGTACCTGGAGTGTGACACAGTTTATAGTGTAGTTCTATACAGAAGAGAGTAGTGCTGAGCTAAAGGGTGCAAACAAATGATGTCTAGAAGATAACTATGTGTGACTGTATATGCCATGTGCTCCCATACAACACTCTCAATTGTGAGGAAAACATAGCACGCTAGTCTTTGTCACATAACAGTCACCTCTCTCTTTCACACTGACAATCATTTTCTTTTTTGTGCGCCGTCCCGCACGTCTTTCTTTCTCCGCTCTCTTTCACCTGTGTTTTCTCTCTCCCTCTCTCACTTATCCTTCCTTTCTCCACTCTTTTTTTTTCCCTCTCTCTCGCATGCTTCCTCTCTTTCATAAATTCTTTTTCCTCTCTCTCATGCTGTTCCTCTTTCTCCACTTTATTCTCTCTCTCTCTCTCCTCCTCCTCCTCTCTCTCTCATGCTTCCTCTCTTTCTCTCTACTTTTTTCTCTCTCTCTCTCATGTTTTCTCTCTTTCTCCACTCCTTTTTCTCTCTCTCTCTCCCTCATTTTCTCATTCTTTCTCTCCCATCCCATCATCTTCTCCTTCAAACTGACCCACAACACAACACACACACACATCAATGATCAAACAACCTCTCTAACACAACTACTCATCAAGACAGCATAGCTGGCATTGACTGACTGACTAACCACTGCCACTGGTTACACAGAACATAGTAGACAATCAAATGTATACAAATATATAAGCTGCCAATAGTCAATACCACAGACAAGAGCCAAAAAAATGGCAAATGAGATCGTAGACATGCCAGCCTTCCTCAAAAACAGCCAGCCATGAAATCCTAAGCACAGGAAGTGATTGCAACAGAGCAACAAATGAACAATTGCAATAACTTCCAATGACAGAACAATGACAACAGCAATAACTTCCAACGACAGAATAATGACAACAGCAATAAATTCCAACGACAGAACAATGACAACAGCAAATAACTTCCAATGACAGAGCAATGACAACAGCAAATAACTTCCAACGACAGAACAATGACAACAGCAATAACTTCCAACAACAGAACAATGACATCATCAACAATAACTACTAACAACAGAACAAATGACAGCAACAACAGCTTCTAATGACAGAACATCGATCTGTAACACTAATGTCCACATATCAAACACTGCACCAGTACCCAGACTCAAACAACAGGAAAATACCTCACAAATAGCAAACAAACATTAGCCGGAATTATGGACATGAGGATGATGGTGCACAACCTTAAAGATAAGTTGATCATAATGAGAAGAGAGAGAGGTTCAGTTTGTAAAAACAAAAAGAGAAGTATGCACTGCAAATTTTGTGAGCAAATACAGCCATAAAGAAGAAAGCCAACAAAAACAGTAGACTGTACATGTCTTACTGACGCCATGTCTTCTTCACTTGTAATCAACGATGCAAAACATGAGTTGGTAGAAAATTTTCTCCGGAAATAAACTGCACCTCAAGATGTGCACAGATAAGAGGGATGATGGCTGACAAATGACAGAAAATATCATATCACAGAGATGTCAATCTGTTTTCATATAAAATTAGGAAATCTTTTGCCCTCTACCTTTTCCGTGCCAAAACCTTGGGGCAACATGTAAACACTGCGGTATTTTTTTTTCAAGATGGCAAAAAAAAAAAAAAAAAAAAGGTCAGAAAATGATTCTGAATAGAGCTAAAAAGTCTGTTAACCTACTCAAGTAGGAAGTTTGACATCCCTGATATCAAGAGGAAGGTAAATAGTGGATAGCACAGCCCTGGAGTAATCTGTACAGATCAGGAGATGAGAATGGCATTAGGTCAGACGTTCACTGCGGAAAGAGCCATTAAATGGCATTCTACAGGCTCTCGAGTGGAACTCGCAAGGATGGAAGAAAGAAGGGCGTCCTAAACGGAAGTGGAGGTGGAGCCTGTAGGCAAAACTCAAGGCCATCAACCTGACATTGGACAATGTGAAGAAGATCACCAGAAATAGAAGAAGAGTGGAAGAACTGCTGATGAGGTCCTGTGCTGTACAAGATGTGGACAAGAATAACTAACTAACCAACAGCACTTCAGTATTACTGTTCAGCCAAAGTCCATTGTCATGTGTCGCGGAAGATAACTTTGCATTTCTGGCAGTCCATCTCAGACATAAGAATGATACTGATGCATGAAGTTTCAATCCATTTGTCTGATTATTTCAAATTTAACACAAGATAGAAAAAAAAAAAAATGACTTCCCCATCATCTTGGCATTGTTGGATCTTGAAATGTGAACACACCCTGAAAAATACGATTCTTGGACATGCTAATTTTTCAGGTTCCAGCACTGCCAAAATGACTGGGAAATCAGTTTTTGGTCTCTCGTGTAACATTTGATAAATCACTTATAGAAAACATATAGCAACAATACATACCAGGTTATTGATTGAAACAAACTGTCAGAGATCATTAGTGAAAGGAGACAATAGGAGGATAAGATGCAGTTAGATAGAGTAGAATTAACTCTTTCTGTGCCAGGCACATTACCACGCCTGTACCAAGCCCAATTGGCCTGTACCTAAACTGAGAGGCGATATTGGCGATATATCGTCTCTCGGTTCAATAGCGGTAACCTATATAGACGATATATCGTTTATTGGTATGGAAAGAGTTAAACAGAAAGAGGCTCAGTTAATGACAGGAATGCTGGGTAAAACTCCATTTAAAAAAAAAAGCTTATCTTGCAGGCTGACGAATGCTGCTTTTGCATGGCGCTAACAGGCTGTGAATTAGCATGACGCAATTAAATTAAAAAAGAAAAATGAAACTTACAGGACGGATGTGGTGCATACAAACAAAAGAATTCAAAGTAACAAACAAACAAAAATCAGGCAGTTTCAAAATATCAATGAGTTAAAAAAGAAAAAAAAATGGAAAAATGCAGGCAATAGCAGCAGTCATCCCTAGAGGAGCAAAACACAGGTTAAATTAGTACAGGAAATTTTGAATGATCAACCAAACAGGCAACTTTTTGGAACCCCCAGCCTGCTGGAGTCAGTATGGTACAATTGCTAGAACAACGAACAGAACAGCGAGCATCTGGCAAGTGCAGGGAACAACTCACGTCAGCGGTGTCGTCTCTCTGAGGGTCCAGCGGCGCAGTGTCATCTGTGATCAGTTCTCCAAACTAACCACAACAAGTGATCAGGGGGTAAAGGTTTGAAAATAATCATATTTAACCTCTGAACTTTGAACCAAAATTATGACAAACACACACAATAAAGGGATTATCCCGTTTCATTTTTTTCTTATATCAAATACGTCATATAGTTTAATTAATTCTTTTTGTTTTGGTCAAATTTTACACTGTCACGGACTAATTACTAGAAATTTGAAGTCATTTCGCAATCTTATTCTTTGCTTGTGCTAGCAGTCAGCAAATGTAGAGAAACGCGGCAGCAATAAAGCTATTACGCTTTCAATACCACGCTTTCTAACAGCTCAACATGTCTTGGTTTAAAATAACAATGGAATGAAAATAAGTGCAAATCATTACTGGATGGGCACGGAGAACACAGTGCTGAAGTCTCTGTCATCTGTAAAACTGAATGTTACTAAGTCTGTAACTCAAATAAAGTGATATGGCTCTATCTTTTTCTGAATATATCAGATCTGTTATCAAGATATGTGTGATTCCATATCGATCACGTTTATAGGTAAATATGAGAACAGGACGGAGATGATCAAAAATTTTTCATGGACCCATGATATACAAAATATATGCAATGATAGTGTTGGCGATATGATGAGAACAGCCAAGCGCTGAAATCAGATATGTTAACCAAACCTATTTCAAAGAAAACTGACTTAAAAACATTTTTTAGAAGCCAAATGCAGGAAAAGAAAAATTATTTATCATTCTGGTCGGGATTTATGTCAAAATCTGTCATAAGATTCATGTTGCTTTAAAATTGCTCTCCAGTCAACTTGTGTGTCTTGGCTTTTTGGTTCATTTCGTCAGTTTTCTTTAAGTCTCACGAGTCATCTCCAAACTAGGATAACATTTCTGTGGGAACACAAAATTAAATCAATGAGTGACTATGGACGTGTGGAACTGAAAAGGTTGAGAGGGAACAGTTGGTCTGTGACACTGTGTGGTGTATGTGAGCCGGGACAAGTACATGCATGCACACAAAGCTCTCTCTCTCTCTCTCACCTCATTGACCTCCCAGCCCTCAGCCTCCCCAGCCAAGGTGTAGTGCTGTTTCCTCAAATCTCCTAACTTTCGCCTCTCTTTCTCCAGGTTGGACTCCAGCTCCATCACACGGATCTGGCAATAACATCATAACACATATGTAGGAAATATCTGCCGTTGTTTTGTTTTTTTTTTAAATGTCACTAACATTATTATACAGCCACTGAGAACAACAGAACACTGAGCTGAACGAAAACCAAAAAATATTTTAAATACTACAATGATCCAACTAGCAAGGAAAGGTCTGAATGAGCTATTTAGTTACTTTCCTTTGCCAAAAGGTAGCAACACAAGTACTCTCAAAAAGGCAAAAATCACTCAAGTTCTCGTTATTTGCCACATATGAAGAAAAAATTATGAAAATTTTATCACGACAAGAACAAAATATTTTCATCATATGATGAATTATTTTTGAATTTTCTGAAACTTGTGTTTTCAAATAGCAAGAGAAAACAAGATTTTTTCTTTCTTTCCAATGACTGTCTTATACTGCTTGTATTTGGATAATTTGCCTGATGGACAAAATGGCTCACTTGATTCTGAAGCATACCTGAATTTGATTTTCAGACAAGCTAGCACTATAGCGACCTTTTGTCCTTCAAGTTAGCTGATGTGGTTAGAATGCATTATGTTGTATGTAAGTACAAGGCCCGAATGTCCCCGTACAAACTTTGCCCCACACAAAAACACAACTGGATGGTTATGGTCTTGGTAAGCCTTTCGACTTCCTGAGGGTGGATATCTCGGTCAACTAGACTGGATAAGGAAAACTATTAACAAGGTTGGGAAGATAAGTTACCTGGCACTGCATCTCCAGTTTCTTGGTCTGGTGTAAGGACATGGAGGAGAAATCCATCAGATCTGGAACAGATGACATGTACATTAACACCAATGATGGATCTAAAGGATAACTGGTAGCACATCAGGGTCTGATAACTTCTAATAATTAACACTGAAAGAACAGATGCAAGACCTGATGTAAGACATGAATGACAAAGTCTACCAGGTCCAGAACAGACCACATATATTGTCAGTGTTACAAATAATTTTCTAAAAAATAAGTTTTGCTTTTCTAAAACTAGAGATTTTTCTATACTGAAGTCTGTTTTATTGAGCGTTGCTTGAAAAATATCCTGAACATTCTATGTACCAACGATCACAGACTATACTTTTTGGCTTTGACTTCCCTTGTATACAGATTGTTAAACAGGCAAACTCTGGTCATGTTTTTTTTTGTTTTTGCTTCTCTTGCTAAAATACTGAAGTGTTTTTCTTGCAACAGAAATGATGAAAATATCCAAGCGAAGTCTGGGAAACATTTGGTTGCACATCAGTGCACTACTACCGGTGGGAGAGAGGACATTCAAGGTGGTGACCCATGCTTTGTTCTCCATACCAGAAATCGCTGGATTTGATGACCTATGAGCTATTTCAGTAACAGTTACATTTTTTCTCCTCCCCCCCCTCCCCCCCAACATGATTGAGTGAGCTGAGAATGCACAGAACTTCAAATATTTCCTATCTACTGAAAGAAAACTCAGACATTTCAAGATCAAAATGAAACTACAATCAGCAGCAAGATATCAGCAACACTGCAAATGAGGCAAAATCATTGCACCCATTGCATAACAGTAATTTTGCTTTCAAGGACTTTAAAAGATTTGTTAAACAGTTCTCTGACATATTTCAACTTTCTCAGTGACCAGTTGATGCATGCAATGTCTGCACTGTGAAGTGAATGCAAACAGACACAAGAGTTCACTGCAGTTACTCACTCTGATCCTCCACAATCTGTGCTGCCGATTTGGCCGAGGCCACCACATTTCCTGTGGCCTGGTTCACTCCCTTGGAAGCGGCCGATAAAGCTGCCAGGTTTTTGCTCTCCCGTTCAGCTTTGACCTTGGAGGAGACCACCAACTGAGCGGTGCTGGCCGCAATCTCGTGAGCACATGCCATGATCTCCTCAAACTTGCCCTTCCCACTCACCACACGATCGGCTGTGTCCCTGGGAAAACCAGAAAACAAATCATAGTGCATTACATGTAAAAAAAAAAAAAAAAAAGGCACCAACGATTTGGGCCCATTGGTGCAGGTTTGTCTCTCTCCACATGTAAGAAATCTACCGAACCCATTTAATTACATAACATACCACATATAATCACATAACACACCAATGGCACTCCATCCCCTGTGAGTAGATGCACCCAAGGTCCATTCTTGCATGTGTATGCGAACCAGTACAAAATTGTTTGGCTTCACTATGTGGTGAAACTTTTTCATTTACCTATGCTTTCTCCTTACACCAGTTGGCTCATATATAGACACCTCCCCCCCAAAAAAATTAAAAAACCATTATATCAAGCAAGTTCATGTAAACATGATGATAAGCTTATGTCAGATAGGAAATATCAGCCCTATTTCAAGCAACTCACTTGATATTTGACTCGCGATTAGCACCAGGCACAAGTAGTGAAACAAAAGGGTAGAAATAAAAACAAGATATTAAACTTTCACAACATCTCTGACATTTCTGCAACAGAAATGCTGGACTAGAGAGATGCATAAAATGATCAACTGTATCTAGTCTCTTCACATCAGCCCCCCTCTTCCTTTGCCTTTAAGGGAATGTGAGCCCTGGCAAAACTCTAAGCCTGAGCCAACTGGTCCCTAAATATACATGTATGTTTCTTTGTTTGTTTGTGTTGGAGTTTAACGGCACATCAGCACAATCACAGATATACTGTGTGAAACACAGTATGATGTATTTACACATCAAGAAGAAGAGAGGAAAGAAAGCAGGACAGAAGACAAGAGCAAGGAGAGAGAGAAGAGATATCACCCATGGATCATCGAGGATGGCATTCCCTGGGAGACATCCTACCATTGGCAGGTGCTTGCAGATGGGAGCAAAATGCCTACTTATATACCTGAGGCCCAGCAGGAGGATACATGTATGTAAAAGCATTTTCGATTCACACTGCACATTTTGAGGGCCTTGTCACATACCACAGACGAGAATTTTTTTTTTTAAATGAGATATGTAAAAAAGAGTTGAGAAAATCTGCTTTATTTTGCTATGAATTCCTGAACTGCAGGAAGAAATAAATATCATTCTCCAACTGAGGTGATGTGTCAGACTTACAGAAGAGTGGTGGCCCCCCAGCCGACAGCCTTAGCAGCTGACAACAGTCCCTCTGTCCACCTGTGATTCCTCTTGTAGAATTCCTTAGCACTGGCTGTGCCCTGGCAGATACACAGATAACAGAACAGTGAGGATCTCTATTTCCGTATATCTGTCAGGTTTAAGAAGAACGTTTATGAGTAAAGATTTACCACTGATTGGGCATTGTTTCTCATCTCCATACCATAACTGTACCTAGTCAGATTTCATTTTTAAATGACTGAATTTACCTCAAGCGTTTCAGTGGTGCATTTTTTTTTTTTAAAGAAGTATGTTGATATTTAATATTTATTTGTAGGTAAATTTGCAATTTAATTTTCAATTTTCCCTACTAACCTCCAGATGCAGAATACTGGAAACTATATCCATTTTCCTGTCAGTTCTAATTTGCTAGTGTTAGCAGAAAAAATGATGTTCATTTCCAATTTCTCGAATATAGTCTTGTAGAACTTGATATCTTTTCCATGTTTGTTATCCGTGATTCATGATGTGATTCTGAACAAAACTAACATCTTGAATCAATAAAATGGAAGAATATAAAAGAAAACAGTTTGGTAGAGCTACAGCTACAACAAAGCCAAGGTCAAAACAGCGTATTTACTCAGCATCTGTATCAAGTAAAAGCAACCTTTTTCTGACAGATAATTGAAAGTTCTGTCTGCAATGGGCCATTCCTGAGAAAAATTTATGAAATGAAGAACAGCCTCTTTCTAATGAATAGATGAATGTCCTCTCAGTCTTTGCCACATGCTGAAATACAAGTCTGGAATAAGGAAAGGAACAAGCCCATTCCCTCCCTTTACCTAGTGCTGTACTGAGACCAATACATACCCGTCCTGAAGACACAATTTCTTTCTGCAGATCTCGAGATTTCTCCACCAGAACCTTGATGGCCTGAAAGACAAGAGAAATACAATCAGCTGTGAGAATAAACCAATATTTTAAGGTACAAGTTTTGTCTAGTATATAACTGGAGTTTTCAAATTGCAGCAAAAGCATCCTTGGCGAGAATCCGACCTAAACTTCATTTATTATTTATTGCTGTCACAAAATTTTTGCTATCACTGTTATGATCATTTTATATAAATGACTTAAATTTTAAGACATCGACTGCCAACTGATAAGAAGTAAATATATTAAAAGAAACATATAACAATGTGCAGAACTGCTAAGTTAGAAATTAAACTGATGGAGTTCTCTAAATTTTCAAGTTTACATGACTCTTTATCAAGATAACTGTAAACACCAAAGGCTTTCCATTTTTATCATCATAATTATTGGACACTTCAGCTCACATATCATCTTTACCTAAGAGTTGATATATACATCATCTACAGTTAGGACAAGAGATGTAAAATGTATTATGCACAGGCAGTACTTTTTCTGCAGGTACACCACAGCCATCACAAAACAAGTTATTGACAGACAATGAACAAACCACTTACCTTCATCAAGTCTGTACAAGAGCCCAGGATTTTCTCATTGACCTCCACATTGACACCTGAGTCATTTTCCCTGGTTTTCTGCAACATTTCCTGTGGAAAGGAATAAAGCCAGAGTCTGACAGGCTCTCTGTTCTAACACATGGGACAAGATACATTCTAGTTAACACTTGCCTACAGTTGCCACATGTCTGGCTAAAACACAGACTGAGACTGTTAGGTCTTTTCCTGCACAAGAGACCACTTGTACTGAGGCAATGAGACTAAACACAACAGCTCCTTGACAAAAATTCCACAGGTCCAAGTAGACTACAGATACCAACAAGACTAACCCCAATATTTTTTGACAACCTAAAATGGACTATATGGGCTCAATGTAGGTATTAAGCTATGGTTCACTTTTAGAACTTTTGTTTGAGAGAAAACAGCTTGATAGATTTTTCACAATGATAAGCCCATAGCTGTGCTGATTGCACATGGGAATAGTTTGGACCCAAATATGTGGAGGCAAAGATGATCAAAGACACATCTGAGCAGAGAGCGCAGAGGCAGAAAAAGGAAGAAGTGGACAGACATGACCAAGAAATGGACGGGCAAAACACAGGCCCTCGAACACAATAGGGGAAAGTGGAGATAGCTGGTGTAGAACTCCTTCCTATGCTCCCCCCTCCAAAGATTTTTTTTTTTTTTTTTTTAGTTAAGGGATCAAACAAGCCAGTGGTAGAATCCAAACCTGAATTTTGGCAGCTGCCGACTCGATGGCCGAGGCCATGCTGTGCATCTCGTTCTCCAACATATCTCCAATCTCCTCAGCCTTGACATCTTCCATCTTGGGCACCAGACCCTCCGCTAGCTTGATCAGATGTTCCACACTTTCTTTGGAATCTCGTGCTGCTGAGACGGTGCCTTCACCTGGTCCAACATATTCATAAAAAAAAAATGTTTTTTCATAAAATCTAACAATGTTGAAGTCAGTGCATTTAAAAAGAGACTGATTTTTTTCAGCAAAATCTAACAATATTGGAGTGTTCATATTGTCATGACAATATTTTCTCAATATCAGTTTTAAGTTTTCTTGTGAATTTTTGATCAGCTGAGACAAAATGTGGCAAAAAGATCAGGGGAAAAATTTGAGTTTAAGTGTTCAACAAGAACACAGTAGGTGAGTGATCAAGACAACAACATGAGCTCTATTCAAATAGCATCCATAGAGGTTGGTAGTAGTGCTAGGTGGAAATCTGGATCTTAATTTGGATAACCAGTTCCACAGTTCAACTTAAATAATTAAATTTTCCAATTTATCCAG
>JBCEWB010163880.1:0-10385 GCA_039654565.1 Peronia peronii | reverse complement strand
TGTCTGTCTATCTATCTATCTATCTATCTATCTATCTATCTATCTATCTATCTATCTATCTATCTATCTATCTGTTTCCTTCATTATATTATCATACTAAGCCTCCTACCTCAAAAAGGTACACATTGATTTAAGTGTGGGAACCCTGTTTGCTTTCAGTATTTCCCACTTTGGTCCAGAAAGCAACACAATGGATGATCGATAGATCTTGCAGTGATGTGTTCAGTGCAATAATAAAACATTCAAGCCAGGAAGCATTTCCATAACAACATGTCATGTTGTCACAGAACGGGGGCGTGGAAGGAGGGAGATTCATTTCCATAACAGTGCACTATTGATTGCTGTATTGCTCTTTTGAAGCAGTGTTATGTTTTAACGGCATAATTGATTATATTTAAGTGTTGATTGTTATTATTATTGTTATTATTTTTTTGTCTTGTTTGTTTGGTTCCTCTATCTGCGTGCTTATGTGCGTCTGTGTGTGTACGTGTGTGTGTGTTTTATTCTACATAATATTCCGAATCTTTGTTTTTCATGGCTGTAAGAAGATTGTTTATTTAACTCTTAGTGTGTTCGAAAGAAAATCGTAGTGCCATTAATTTCTCGTATATTAGACCTCTATGCATTCATGTTTGAGAGATGACAGTTAATGTCCAATGACACAATGAGAAAACTATTTTGTAAATGAATTCCGTATTATACTGTATAGAATATAATCCACATGCAAGTATCATTCATAGTAAGCTAACCGAGCTTATCGATCTCCTTAAAATTTTAGGATTAATATATTCCTTTCAATGTCAACACCTGTGCAGGTCAAGTGTTTTTGTCTTCCAGGTTTTCAAATATTTGTCAGACAATGAACATTAAATATGATATTATGACGATGTAATATATTTTGAGCTCTTTTTATTTATTCATTTTTACTTCAAATATAAGAATAAACCCCTAACAACAGTCAAACAAAGTAATGTTTGCACTGGAGTTTTTTAATTTTTTCTCGCTCTAGCCTTAAGACTAAATCCCACATTGGTTGAATCTTCTACTAGTTCACGTCCCCGTCTGATCCACGTAGACCATTATTGTCTCACTGACGTATTGTGTTTCCCATGGACAACATTTGCAGAAACTAAATACAAAACTTCGTGTGTTCACGATAGCCGGAGTCAGAGAAGTAATGCATATTCAATGTATGGATAGAATCGATATTTTATTATACTCGGTAACATGCAAGCTTCAAAGCCCACTGATGGCAAAGGATGATTTATCGGTCAAACAAAAACAAAGCACATTACATTATTGTTTTTAACCCTTTATGACTCAATATTGTAAATACGATACAGACCAGAAAATCTGCTAATGTTTTCTATATCTTAGTTTGGACGCTCTGACTGATGGAAATCGAATTACTCAAGCTTTTCCTGTGTCAGACTGTCCTGTTGTATCACTAATGATGTTCCCTATGGGTTTACACCCTCAAGTTAAGCATGTATTTCGTCCTATTTTCTGGGCTCTGGCGTGTAAAGCGTAAGAGCTAAAGAACAAGAGTAAATTTAGTCTCTGTTGTTTAAATTTGTTATCATGAGAGAGTATTCAATGATTTATAGTTTTATACATCAGATTTTGTCGCACTGTTCCGTGTTGTTGGAAAAGGTTTAACAATCAACAATCAATGAGTCAATAATAGTACAGCAAAATGTGGGCCTTTCTTTTTCAATATTGATGAAATAGTGCGTTTGTTGTCCTATGCGGCTCCACTAACATGAAGAAGATCAAAGTTTGCGTGGCCAGATTGTACGAGTGTGTGTTTGTGTGTCGTGAGTTCTACAAGTTCGTGATTTCAGCGTGATTGTGTATCCCTCTACTTCTTTGTCTAATTTAAAATTACATAATTATCCATCCGGCACTCGGCATCCTTCTCTTTCTTTCGTTTTCCCTTTGTGCCCTTCTCTTTCGCACCCTTTCAGTCTTTCTTTTTCTTATGTACCTTTATCACTGTCACGTCACGATCTTTTTTCTCCAGTTTTGTTCATTCTTTCAATTTGTTTCTCAATGTCACACCGGGGATCTTGTCTGCTAAAGTACTCTACTATGCGCACTAGTTTTCATCTACTTATAGTTTGAAAAAAAAAATATTATACGCGCCTATCCCCTCATCGCTCAGCACCCTCTCCTTCCACTTTCCTGCCACCCATCACAATGCCCATCTCTTTCATTCCATGATGCTTTTTTTCTTGTTCATTGTTCTCAGTGTATTTGTCTGTCATGACATCTACCCAGCTCTGCTCATACCTCTTTTCCTTGGTCCTTCCTTCATTCCGTAAATCTGTCAGTGCAAAAGTAGTCAGACAACATCCCATCCACACTGGGTGCTCTAAGACTCACGGCAGTTTTTCACATGAGTGAAAGCTAGATATTACATCGTCCTATGACAGCACTGAAATTTCTTTGTGTAAGGCCATATAAAGCTGACTGAATACAGCACTGCCTTAAAAGTTTGTATTCTAATTGTTTCCTCATGAACCCCCCCCCCCCCCCCCTTTCCCAGCATGCTCTTGGTTTTATGTTTTGTGAGACCATTCCTAACTGTATATCAAATATGTCACACTAGGGTGTAGAGAATTAATTTGATGATGTGGAAATGTAAACTATGCTTAGTGATCATTTTCAGGTTTTGAGGAAATTGGCATTTTCTATTTCATCTGCTGTTTTGGTTCGGATAAAACCAGACTTTGGACGCAACTGTATTGAAGTTCGGTTTTCTTTCATTCAGGAACAATGAAGGATTAGGCAGCACCCGACTGGCCTTGCAAACAAGATATAAAACCAAAAATATCCACTCAGCATCACATACATTTATAAATTCTCAAAATTAATGTAACTAACTTTTGATAAGTTGTGAGCTTTTAATCTGGGCATGTCGTGTTGTCCTGTTGAGACAACTAGATAAGACTTGAGAAAGGAGTGTGTGGGTGTCTGTTCAACAGGTGTTCTGGATTTTAAGCTGTCAGAATCTAATCTGTTTGACAGTTGTATGTTAGAAGAAAGTGCTGCTGATAAATACGTCTTTCCTCTTTCAAGATTTTGGGTGTTAAAATATCTTTTCTGCTCTCACTCTCACTTTCAGTTTCCTCTTTAAGGAGATATGGGAGGAGGAAGGGCAACGGGAAAGGACGCAACACACACACACACACACACACATACAGAGAGAGAGAGAGAGAGAGAGAGAGAGAGAGAGAGAGAGAGAGAGAAAACTCTTGTGTGAATTATGTAATGATTACCGCAGGATTTTTTTTTCTGACAGCGGAAGAGATATCCCATGCAGGCGTCAGGCACTAACGATAAAGATTCACCAAAAAGGAAAACAACGGCCGCCCCCAATATAAGCTTGATTTAAAATGCCATTTCCGGCCCTGATTGCAACAGGAAGCCTTGATGAGGGAAGCTTTCCTCCCGACATCACCTTCAACCTTTAGCTGGAAAAAGAATTTAACTTACACACTCCGTAGCTAAATAAAACGGCTAACGAAGTCATTTCTGAATTTGACTAAAATTGAGAAATCTAAGCTATGGCACTTACTGATGAGTGCTATGATTGAGTCACTTGAATCTAACATGATGGTTTGTACTTCATTGCAGTTGTTTAAGCTTTAAGCGGCTCGTAGGAGTGACTCAGTTAAGGGCGTTATGTAAAGTACAATGTCAAAGTTTCAGATCCGTAAGAATATGTGACATAAATGTCAAGACCTGTCAATCATCTTAGGTTTCAGAGTGGACGAGAATGATATTTTCTTAAAGTTTTGTATTAAAATCTAGATATGTAGATGGGTCACAGCTGCCGCGATCTTGACTGCGATAAAGTTAGAACAAGGACAATTTAATTTCTATGACAAATATATTGTATTGTGTATTATTCAGTCACACTCCCCATTGTCAGAAGGCTTCCATTTGTACGTAAAATGCGTATTCTGTTAATGATTATAAGAGGATATTTATCTATAGTCCTCTCATGCATTGTGATACACTGAGGCATTAAAGTTGGGATAACGTAATCACAGGTTTGTTCAGAGATTTGATCACTTTTACTTCCTATTCCACTACAAAGAAAAATCTTACAACATAGATATTGAATCCCAGCTACAAATGGTCCCATAGCTCTCACCCTGATAACAGCAACGGAGGGTTGAAAATATTGGCAATGAAATCTGTAATTGGTGCACTGGTCTAGAGCATCCTAATGGTGCCTTACAGGGAAAACTTGTAGAATTAAATGATTCCTCAAGTATCATACATCCACTTTTCTGCAGTGGAAATGTGTAATTGTGGATGATCGAATTTGAAAACAACAACAACAACAACAACAACAACAACAACAACAAAAACAAACAAACAAATAAAAAAACACTTGCCTTTGTTTCAGAAGGCAACCGACTTTTCATCTCACACATGCTTGAATGTTGTTATTTTTGTCTTAGAAGCCTTTCCATGAATATTGTCTCCATGTCTTTCCAGCTATATCGTTAATGGGGCTCTGATGTATACCAAGTGTTAGGTTCGAAACTAACTTTGCTGAAAATTAGTTCCTCTCGCATTGCCAGGAAGAATGTTAAAATGAACATACCCCTTCTCGTCAGCAAGAGACTTTAATGAGAAAGAGTAGGCTTAAACTGAATAACGGTCTACGACTCGTTATGGAATATTATAACGATACGTCTCAAAATAATACAAGGAAAAAAATCATGGATATTTTATATGAATACAGATTTTTGAAAACGAACAATGTGCATTCTTTTCAAAGGATTTCACTGCAGGTTTTAGAAATCTCGATCTAGTACTGATTTGAAGTAATATTGTCCTGGCTTCACTTTGTTTTAAAAGGTATGGATTAATGAAAGCAAAGAAACTTTCTTCCCTAATGAAAGCGTTTCGTTCTTCAGAGGGTGATATCTTCGATGACGGATTCCCACAAAACGCATCATTACGATCAACAATGTGGTGCACGCATACATGTATGAGGCAACAAAATAAGCAAAGTAAACAGAATGCAATATCTGATATTTCAAATTTACTATCATCTTCATTCGACAGCCGCCTTTCTCCAATACAAAACGACACAGATCATAGTTTATCATACACGTCATTACAAAACATGTAGTTTATCATTATAAGTATCATAATAATAATATTTAGATGCTTATTTATGTACATGGATCGTGTTGTGAATGCTTCCTAGACGACCTTGACATATGACCTATCCAAAGGATGACGTCACTGTATGGTGGGCACATCAAAATAGGTTAAGGTCACTTTATTTTGGTAGAGCAGAGGTCAAGGTTATCCAAGAATCTGGCGAAAATGTTGTTTTCTTCAAAAAAAAAACAACAACAACAACAAAAAACAAAAAAGAAAAAAAATGGCGATGCCTGGTAATATCAGAGAACAATATAGACTACTTATCTGCAAAAAACGCAGTACTATGATACATTTGTTCACGTTTGCCATTTCATCCATACAAGTCTTGTTTCATATCACGTAAACAAATGTGATTGACACAGTATAACTGGCAAGGCTTAAGGTAGAACATGGACAATCTGAGGTGGAAACAAGGTGATGAAACAAATTATAATATTATTTGGTTCAAAATATGATTACCAAACATGAAAACAACTTACTGGTGAAGTTTATCTCGAAATAAAATGATTTCAGTTGAACATAAGTGGCGAATTAATAACTACAATGAAGTAAAGAAAAATAAGATAAAAAATATATATGTATGATGACAAAACAGCATTTGGAAACCATACTAAGGTGGATTTTCAAAAATGCAATGATTTCAAATGAAACAGGTGAAATGGCGGAGCATCAAACAAATAAATATAACAATGCCAGTAGAAGCTTTTCAAATATTTGAGGAATGGAAATCGCACAGTTTCCCTATGTAAAATATTATATGAGTATTCTAAAATAGCTCAGTCTTATTCTATTTGAAATAGTGAAATGTGTTCTCGTCATACTAGCTCATATCATCACACATTGGAGAGTTCACACTTGGCAGACAAATTATACATGCCTTTCTGCTTGACCTTCGCCATAACACACTACGTTTGCAAATAATTTACTGTGCTCTGCCAGACACATTAAATACAAATCAATGAGATGTCATTTTTCCTCGAGACACAAGGCCACTTGCTCACTAGACTAGCCAGTATTTGTAAAAAAAAAAGTTTGGAAAAGCACAGACATCATGCGGACCACGCAATCAGTAATATCATTATTGTAAGTATATATGTCAATTGTTGTCAAAACATTGACACTGAATATTACTCTACATGTTTGAAATAAGATTCTATAGCATGAGTTATATGCAAACAATGATGAAGTATTAGTACTATATTTACAATGAAGCAAGTACGAAAAAGCATAAAATATTACATTGTCAGCTAGATGTTCGTACATAACTATACAATCATGAACAGACAGATACATGGTGAAACTAGAAATCCATACATAACTAGGCAATCATACATAGATACAGTCTTAACAGAAACTCAAATCCGCTTAGCCCCAAAGCTACAATAAATAACCCCAGCTATGCAGGAAAAGATGTTTGAGGAGGAACACATAAATAAAGAAAATATCGATGTGGAGAGAAATTGAATCTGGGTAATGGCGTGTTTATGTAAGGCTTGGAAATGTCGAGGGAAAGGGATTACAGCCATGAGCCATGAAAACTGTTTTGAAATAGAATACAAGCTCTTGACACCTCTCTTGCTCTGCGGGAGGAAACACCCTCCAATTAAAAGCAGGTAAATAAACATTGCGTTCTAAGAGTATCGTGTAAAAGAAAAAAAACCTACGTTAGGTCATCAAATCTGAGCCATAAAATGGGGATTTGTGTTTTGATCTTTTTGCCCAAACACTTCCTTTTGCCAGACAGAAGATGTGTTGTACATGCACAATACAAAGGTGTAAAAATCCTTTTCCGCTCTTTGCTTGAAACATACATTATGAAAACTTCCGCAAAAATTCATGGTGGAAGGAAAATTATAATATTATAAAGTTTTGTTTTTGTGATTAATCTTAATGACAAGAGGAAAAGTGATTTTTTTTCTTCTCAACACTGTGTGTTGTGTTTGGCAAAGGAAAGTAACAGCGTCGATAAAAGCAAAAGAAAGCAAAGTGCACACTGATTTTCTTTCGACTTAAAAAAAAAGAAAAAGAAATCAATAACCTACAGTAGGTATATTTATCATTATTACATCATCCCAAACCTAATATGAAAATAATATATAAGTTATTTGGCTTGATATTATTGTAACGTTATCGTAATTCCATTACTGTCAATCTGCGACATATATTCCGCCAAATTGAACATTTCAACAGTTTCATCATCCCATTAAATTTTAAATGAACCACAATCCAGCATTTTACCCTGTCTCTATTTCCATTGCCAAAACAAATATAGTGTAGGATAATACAGTGGGGGATGGTAGGGTCTTGATTCTAAAATTCCAAACCTGATTTTCTACCTTCTGTTTTCTTCTATGGCCATTTAAACGATGTGGAATGATGGCTTATCACTATATTTCCTGTTCAGTGTGAGGAGAACACAATTATAATTTATGTCACTGGGCTTGCTTTTTTTCGTAATTTGACCTTGACATTTTTTACTGTGACTTTATATTTTTATTATATCACGCCAACTTGAACATTTCAGCAATCTAGAATCACATTGAATTTTGAATGAACCATATCCCATCATTTCACTTCTTTTATATCATTTTCATTAGCAAAACAAACATTACATCATTTTATAGGTTAATGCGGTGAATGGTGGGGGATAGTATGGTTTGTTACTGGACTCCAATGCCTGGGTTCCTATCTTCTGCATGAAGAAATGCGTCTGCTCTCAGAATTTACACCACATCACTAGGCAATTAGCAAGCATGGCTGCACTGTTTACCGCTAGGCGCGCCGTTCAAGTGGGAAATGACGTATGGATTTACACACGAGTCCGTCCCGCCCGTGAAGACAGAAATTTCACTGCTGACAGCCAGCTGTCTTACATTTCTTTCTTTTAGCTCATTTGTCAGGCAAAGGAAAGGCTGTCAGTATTTAGTCTTGCCCGAACTAATAAATGGTAATTTATACTCATGTTATATCGAAGTATGGCCGTTGAAATTCGAAATGCGTGTCAGTCTGTATGGATGATGATGGTAAAAAGTAGGCACTGTGGTGGAACTGAAGCCCATGAGAAAGAAACAGTTTATTTTTAAAAATTCATCTGAAAAAACAATCGCTTGCTTAGCCGTGAAGAAAAACATTAGAAACATAAATGCACAGCTATTGCTCGTCTGTCAAACGCATCTCATTTTGTGGAGAAAAGAACAAAACAAAACAAAACAAATAAACAAAAAGCAACAGAAAACCTTTTAGGTAGACAGTTGAATGAAATTCACCAACCGCTGATCCACATGAGAAATATTGTAACTGGAAACCTTATTCTTTATAAGCATCACAACAATAGAACTCCCCATTTTCTATTGAAATGTGTACAGTAGTTAAAGTAATTTAACTAACTAATCAGAATATTTCAATTTGGCACTCAGACGGACATAAAATTGTAAAATAGGCTGATTGTTTGCACTGAAACGGTTTCATATTGGATAAGCTATTGTAGAGACAACATTATACCTTTCAACCTGCGTATTGTGTTAGTAAAGTTTTCGATTTAGTACTTTAAGATATTCTCCTCATTTTTTACTCCGTAAGAGTTCAAACGTATCGTTTCCCATCCGACCCCTGTCTTCCTCTACATCTGGAAAAATTGCTCAAATAATAGTAATTAAGACCAACACAGTCCTAGGGTGAGCCGAGCGCACGTGTGGTGCCTTACAACGTTACACGGATGATTGGTAGTAATGCGCCTGTCGTAACTCGTATCTCTGTCTTACATACTCATCTCAATTTGTTCCTGGCTCATTAGCGTCGCGCAGGAAGATCGGAATACAGACGGGTGTAAATTGGAGAGGCAAATCGACCTGATGATCCATGTTATATCTGACGTTAAACTGGAACTGTGCTCAGGTCTGGGTTCCTAACAAGGTACGCTGATATATTACCAAACGTATTATTAATTTCTGCTACGGGCGTATAGATAAAACCAACTGCGAAAGGTATAACTTTTGTTTCATTGTTGAAAATGGAGCAAATATTCTGTCCAAAAATGAACCATAAGCTACAAGTACAAAGGTTATAAGACAACCTGCACTAAATTAATTTATAGAATTATTAAAAGACCATGTCTATGAATATCTTTCTTCAGAACGTGTCCCAAATTTGGAAAAAAAATATACTTAGATTTAGTTTAAAATCACTACGATTGATGAATGTAACTGCCTCGTAATATATTAGTCCTGTTTATTACTTGATCATTCATCGAAGTAGATCCTTTTTCAGAGAAGAACGGATGAGAATGCAGGATAATTTTTTTTTTTATAATTAAAGTATGGTTAAAACAAACAAACAAAGAAAAAGCTAGATCTATGTATCTAAGTTATTTGCTAAATAACATATTACATTACCGCAGTCATATTTTACACTGCCAATCAGCCCCAACTTTCATTTCTTGACCAGGAAAACAATATTATTGTACAAATATTGCTCGTCCAGTAGTTTCTTTCTGACACTTATGGGGTAAAAAAAAGTACACCATAACCCTCCTAGCTCTTCCCCCTATGTTCTATTATAACGCATAGACCTTCAAGGCATGCCTGTTCAAACCACTCGGTACCTTAATGTTAAGTTCAGCAACAGCAACGCTCTGTACCAGCTGTTGTCTCTGCGTGGCTTAAGGAAACCGCAGGGTCCATTCTCGCTCAATATTGGATGTAAGTATTGAAAGCAAACAATTACTGACCCATTATAAGATCAAAGAGGCTTGAGCCGACCGCCCGTAGATGGACGTGCATTTCCTCTACCTGCGGGTGAATGCAATCACCAGAACAAACTGTGGTCCGGAGAACAAACCAAAATGTTGACATTACGAAAAGAAAAAAAATCTATCACATGTGCCATCTCAGCTGCAAAGCTCCGTATATAGATTTATCAGTTAGATAGCCTCCCAAATTCCAAATTTATTAATACTATTATTATTATTATTATTTTAGATATGAGGGCAGAGTCGCGAAGAAAAATAATGTACACGGTGGTCATTGATTTGAATATTTGGAAAATCGGAATCCACTTACGTATTAATCCATTATTAGATAACCGCTTCCAGGAGGTTGAAAGACGTAAATAGACCGTAATCACCCTGTATTAACATTATTATATCAGAACAAGTCTTAATTCGCTGAAGAAATCGGAGGTGGGGCGGGGGGGAG
>JBCEWB010163869.1:0-10385 GCA_039654565.1 Peronia peronii | reverse complement strand
TCTATCTATCTATCTATCTATCTATCTATCTATCTATCTATCTATCTATCTATCTATCTATCTTTCTATCTATGTATCTATCTATCTATCTATCTATCTATCTATCTATCTATCTGTCTGTCTCTCTGTCTGTCAGTCTATCTATCTGTCGATCGATCCATCTGTCCGTCTGTCTGTCTGTCTGTTTGTCCGAATTTCTGTCACCCTTCCCGATCCAAGCCTATGGTGTTTTGATTTGCCAGCGTAGATATGCTAACCAGCCACGAGCTTATGTCGCCACTAAGTGTGCACTCGTATGTTTTGTTGGGAAAATGTAAAGATTAAGGTCACTATGGCAGCCTGACACCTTAAAGTGATCGGGGATGCCTCATTATTTCTCTTGCCTAAACGCGACTTTTTCCCTCTCTTTGTTGGTCGTCTCGCCCGATATGATTAGGCTCGTTTGAGTGGAGAAAAAAGATGTGGGTGAAGAAGTTTAAGCCCATTGATCGCGAGGGCGTCGGCCTAATGTACACCTGTTTTTTTAGACTATGATTTGCAGATGGCTGTCCCATAATGCGGACTATCAGACTGAGATTTTATGATTCCTTCTCTGTGTTGCCGGGTTTTGCTTGGTAATCAAAGACTGAACTTTGCAGTCCCCCCCCGCCTCCCCCCTCCCCCTCCTTTTTTTTATTGCTGAGTTTTGCTTGGTATTCGAAGGTAGAACTTTGCACGATACAATGTTATAGTCTGAAAATCTTCGTTTTGTATTGTCGACTTCTGATTGGCATTCAAAGCTTTAGAAATGTGAAGCGTTGTTTTGATGCATCCAGTGATTGCTATCTATAAAATAAAATAAAATAAAATAAAAATTTTCCATGGTTTCGGAGCTAAAAACTATGTGAACATATTCTTCTTTATTTCAGGTAGTCTGTTCAAACATTATACAGCTAAGTTGTGCTTGATATTCAAAGTTCGAATAGCTGTTGCATATTCACATTGAGACATCCCTTTACATTCGAGGCTCGAGAGAAACTGTGTTCAATTCGTATCGTCCATATACGATACTACACTACACACATCTTGGTTTTGTATTGTCGGATTTCAGTTTGGCTTGGGAAAGCGTTTTCTATCTGTTAAACGGAATAATTATATGACCATGACCGATGCGCCGTTAAATCTCGACACAATCTTAATTTGCATGGTCTTAGCTAGATAGTATGTCTTACTTTTTATTTGTCTGCCAATTTACTCAGTGCATGTTACATAATTACAAAACTTGCATGTTGGTGTTCCTCCAGTTTGTTGCTCCGATTCTTCTTCCGGACATTATGTTTTTTCTGTTAAATTTCCTCTGGCAGGTTATGAATTAATCGTCGTACTTTAATCGGTGGCTAAACATTTTGTTTTCTTTTACAAGAAGAGAGTTGTCTGCCTTTGTAGGTCTCGTCTTAGGCTTGACAATGGGTCGATCTGCTCTAAAACCCACTCAGTGTGCTGTGCATTTAAATGACGTTCGAAATATGTATAACATAGTGACCATATCATCGGCTTTAAATGTCATTTTTTAAAGTCATAGACACCACTGTGCTCAGTCCATCTGTGGCTGGCTGGTCTATAGGGAAGACATGAGGAATTGGAGGCATAGGTACTATAGTGCTTATCGAACCTTGGCGGATCCATAGGCACTATGCAGTGTCTTATTTTAAAAATATCCCGTTAAGGCAAGGGTAAGGGTTAGGGGTTAGGGTTAGAGCTGAGGTTAAGTAATTCATAGGCAACACTATGCGTGTCCAGCCCGGCATGATCTATAGATACTTATGGTGCCTGTCTATCCAGAGCTGAAGTCTAAAATGTCACTCCTTGAACATGAATAACTATCTTTATGAAAACAATAATCCACCGGAGGTTTCATCTGGCGCTGCGAAGGTTAGGTCTAGGACGCTCACGATGAGAAAGTACATTATTTAGTGCTCATGTTTCCAAACTTGAACCGAGGCAAGACTGTGGAGAACGTCTCTTTGTTATTCATGCCCGACTGAACTCGGTATTGTGCTGTCTCTGTGTGACCAAACAAATTATTGTTGGGTTCTTTCTTTCTTTTTTTGTTTTGTTTTTGTCTTTTGTTCTGCTTTCTTTGTTTCTCCCTGTCTTTCTGTCATTCTTGCTTTCTTTCTTGTTTGCTTTTTTTTTTCTTGCTTTCTTTCCAGCCGGTTTAGATTCTTGTTAATGCTTCACTGAATTTCACCTCAGCACCTTTGTCTCATTGGTTTTCGTCCGTGCCCTGAATTTCGTCCCCATCAACTTTCATCTTTCTGGGCATTGTCTTAGATTGATACGAGAGAGTGCAGTGTCTCAGTGGCTGGAATCTGTGATGTGGAAATTGTCTTCATTTGGGTCTCCTTTGAGTCCGGAAATGATAGAGTACTGCTGCTGCTCTCGCCAGGCCATGTTTAATCGCCTGATCTCTCTGGCATCGTTAGGGTGCCTGGTCAAGTAGAAACCTGGTCCCAGAAAACTCCGCAATTTGTTTCCTTGTCTTTGGCCGGTGAAGTAGAAAAAGATATGTACGAGGCAGAGCGGTAACAAGGTAGAAAATGTATATGGTTGAAAATCAACAGAATGATAATGTGACAGTGAACGTGGAAAATAATAATTATGATAACGTCCATAATAATAACTACAACAATATTTTCTTTGTTGCCCCGATGAAGAAGCAAACGGGGTATTTGGAATATTTGGCCAGTACCATCACTTCTTAAAATTTTTGACATATCGAGTTTTCCAGATTGTGTTCCATTTAGTGTATATTAAGTTAGCTGCCGCTAGATACTCCATCTGAAATTTAAGACATTTCTGCAAAATAGTAAAAATAATAATGATAGTAATTTTTTTTTTTTTTACAAAATGACATTTGATAGATAATAAATGCTCATCTATAATTTTCTTACTGATGCAGAATTCAGAACGGTTACAAAATTTTCCAGATTTTGTGCACGACCAACTGCCTGATTCCCTTGCATTTATATTGCACTTATTGCCACACTGTGAAGGCTCTTAACCTTTGCAACACAACATTTGTAGAGGAGAACGCACATTTGTATTCTGTGACGGAAAATCATTTGCTAGTGGATTTGACTGGAATTTTGTTTAGTTCTGATATAGTCTCATGTTCGTGCCAGCCAGATGTAGCAGAACATTTTGGTCTCTATACAGCTCAGGAGCCTGATGTGGCAAACATAGTGCTTAGAATATATTGTAGTAGGAGGGAGGGAGAGAGAGGATAGGCAAATGAGAAATGTTAATAAGGTACTTACGATGACACGCAACCACTGAAAAGTCGGTGAAAGTAGAAAGACCTACAGATTAATCTAATTTGTCCATCAGTTAGGAACTTGAGATCAATTTAGGTTTCTGGCGTGTCTGATCTAATCCTTGTACGTGTCAGAGTTGATATTTGAATTTGAAAAGTGTGTTTAGAATCGACATTGTAACATGCAGCTTTCTTAGTCATCATCATTTTCAATACGCATCACCATTTTATCCCTTCACCATCACAAAGTTTAATTTAAAGAACCGCATGTGGATAGTAATAGAAAATTAATTCCAAAATAAAAGGAAGATGGCATGTCCACATCTTCTCAATTGACCATCTTATCCTTCACATTTAAGTTTCATTTATGCACCTACTTCCGGGTTCCATATGTGTCTTTCTGTCCATCTATCCATATATTATTATTATTATTTATTGTTGTGGTGGGCAAATGGAATAGAGCAAGAGCCTCACAAAACGACTGTCCCTTCCCGAAGTTTGAGGGTAGCCAGTATTAGACTAACAGCATGGCGAATGGTCTGACGACATTTCATACAATCCATCCGGAAGCTGATGTAGAAACTGATCTAAGCTTTAGGGCAGTAGAAACAGTATGTGGAAACGGAACAGTGGGAATAGGCAAGATCAATAGATTTGATCATTTGTTGCCATATTTTACAATCTTATGGCGGCAGAGATGCTCAAGCTGTAGTAACTGATACCCGCACATTTTTAAATTGAATATATGCCGTTATTTCGTTTGACCTGATTTCAAAATGTAGGGACTTGCTTTGGTTTGTAAGATCATTTTGACCCTCTCTTGCATTCTTGCTAAGAAAAATGGATGACATAGAATATGTTATAAGAAAAGAACACTAACTATAGGCCTTCAGTGGTATAATCTTTTAATTGTAGTAGCAGGTTATAGCTAAATAGGCTAGAATGAAAAAGAGCAATTACAAATAGTTGGGGGGGGGGGGGGAATAACCCAGTGACATACCAGCTCAAGAACAGAGTAGCTATGATGATCTACCACTAGCCGGAAGTTGTGTGACATCATAAGCAGAGTATAGATACAGCAGCAATAGCAGTAACTCCCAGTAAAGTTAAGCTCACAGCATCGTAGCTTAGATAGAATAGATGAATGGATGGATGGATGGATGGATGGATGGATGGATAGATGGTTGAATGAAGGATGGATGGGCGGGACAGGCGGATGGAAAGACCGACGGACGGACGAAAAGATAGAAGAAACAAATAAAAAGTGTGATGCGAGTAACATTCATTTGGACGTGCTGAAGTAACGTATCTCTGGGCGTATTGATTGCCTTAATTAATTGTCCTTTTTTCTTTACAAAACCAATCAGAATAAGTTTATGATCTCTTTTGAGTTTCCACAGGTATAGGTGAAATCACTATTTCTCGTTGCCCCCGCACCCCACCTTCCCCCCAAATTTCTTCTTCACTCTTCAACATTTTTTTTTTATTTGCAAACGCATCGATAAATGTTATAGGAATGCCCTGTAAAGTAATTTTTGGTGGGAAAACAGGAATTAAATCTTTCTGGTCGTCATCTCCTGTCATATTCTTCTCCAGTGTCATTTCCTTACATAATATGAGCATTTTAAAATAAATTGAGCAAACAAAAACTGTTGTTTTGAAATAGTTCGAATAGAAACAAAATATTTTACCAGCAGTCGGGCTTCAGAAATAGTGAGGAAGGTGAAATTAAGATTACTAGTATAGTATACAACAAGACCGTTTGGTTTGAGAAAATTAATTTCTCTGTGACATGATTCTGTGCCGTGCGTCAGCAAACCTATTCATTTCTTGTGACAGAGCAAAAGAAAAAGAATGGACAAGATTCTGCATGTTTGAGTACGAGTAATATACAAAGAAAAAGTATATCTATCTCCGGCACATATGCAGGACGAAATTGTTTCAGCCCTCTGTAGCGCTGTATGTGTCTCATACAGGATATTCCTCCCATGGAAAGGTCAGAGGACTTTTGGCTGGTTCTATTATCAGTACCTCAAGGTTAGTGTCAGTATTTTCCTACGTTTGTGCAGCCAGGAGACTCCATGCAAAGTTACAGAGATGAATCCTTGCAACGCAAATGAGATGCTATAGAAAAATTCGTGGCATAAACTGCAGAGACCATCCAGTAAATTATAGAACATCACAAAAACTCTCATTTCAGTGAAAAAACAAACAAACAAACAAACAAAACGAAAATTAAGATTGCACTTTTAGATGTCATCTTACAAGACACAGTCAGAAGTAGCGGCAGATGGGAAAGGCAAAGGAAGAGACGGGAAGACAACATCTCATGCTGGACATTTCCTGATTCTAAAAAAAAGCAGTGGAAAACAGAGAAGGTTAGAGAAGGCTAGTGATCTCGTAAACAAATGCGCCACCACGACATAGGTCGAGATCAAGAGATAAGGGAGGACCTTGGGGACTCTTTCACATTTACACCTATTGGTATGGATGCCCAACAATATCAATAGTTACGTTTTAGAAATGGCTCGATCCATGTATTGGCGACAGCATCTTTTTGTAGCTGCTGTGCGAAGGGAGGGTTTAAAGGAACATGTTATTTCGGCTATCGCTATTGCTTCAGGTTGTGTCAGACCATCCAGTCAGGCCACATGATTTATGGGCTTTGGTTATGACACTCTACCATTTTTGGTTTATCAGACCATTCAATCAGGTCACATGATTTATGGGCCTTGGTTATGACTCTCTACCATTTATGGTTTATCTGATCCTGAAAAAAATGGGCTGGCTAATTTCGTTAAGAATGGGCCATTTTGACTATCTACCGAATTCCTTCCCTTTGCCAAGTACAAGAGATATAACACAAGCATTGTAAAGAAGAAAAAAAATCACTTTTATTTGAAGCATGAGTAACCGAAAATTCCGGTAAAAAAAATCACTATCTGACGAAGACGTGTTTTTTTTTTTTTTCACTTTATCATAGCAATATTTTCATAATTTTTCACTCTACAAGTTTCAAATAAAAAGAGAAAAGTATTTTTCTCCCATTTTGGAATACTTATATTATTCCTTTTGTATTTGGCTAATGGAAGAACTTTGCTGGCTGAAAAATGGCTTATTGAAAGCAGAAACTGTGTGTCATTTGATTTTCAATTTTTTGTGTGTATGTGTGAGCCCTTAGGTGATGATTGAATTTTAGATGTGAGGTTTTTTTTTCATTTCTAAAGAATTCTTTTTTTTAATTGAACAAGACAGCTTTTGATATTTACAACTACAGCAATAGAATCTTAGATAGTCTGTTATGGAACAAATGCCAGATATACTTGATAATTTTCTGTTTTGCTTTTTGCTTGGTTTTCATTTTTGTCATCTTGTTATTTTGAAATGTTTTGCGATATGACTTATCTTCGAGGAAAACAAAACATTGATTATAATACGTTCTTTTTGTCTGCACAAACTGATTCATGTTCATGTTTGTTTCTTTTTTTGTTTTTTTTTTTTTCTTGCTTATTGCCGAGTTGAGCGACTGGATTGCTGGTGAGCTTAAGTTACGAAACAAAATTTGACAGAAATGTTGGGCAAAATGTAATCCATTGCCTTAAGGAAACGTGAAACACACAACCGTCACTTGGTATTGTCATTGTTTTTTTTGTTTTTTTTTTGTCACATTATTAAATCTCAGCCGCAGGATACACATTTTGTCTGATTTGTGATAAAAACGAACAAACAAACGAACGAACAAACAAAAACAAACAAACAAGAAAACAAAAATGAGTTGAATTTTTTTTTTTAATCTGAAGTTGTCAGCGGAACCTTAGTCCGTATGTCTTGAAGTAAATAATGAAATAAAATAAAATCGAGCAACTTGAAATGAAATAAGATAAAAAACAAACAAACAAAAGGAGAATGTGTTGAAAATGCGAAACAGTTCTTGTGGTTGTCATGCCACGTCTTTTTTGTGCTCATGCACAAAATATTAATTCATGCGGACAGGAAGAAACTCAGGTATGTACGACTTGTGCTCACTTCATCAAACACATCGAGTTTGTGCGTGGGTTGGAGCTTTGCGTTCACAAAGCATCTTTCTTGGAAAAGGAACGTACATTGTTCCTCTTTTTTCCTGACAGAAGAAAGAGAGGGTGTGAGGCTCGAGTTGATAGCTGAAGTTGCAAGTGATGGCGCTGGCTATACAGCTAGAATACCACCTACACACATACGTAGAAATCTAAACAGTGTTCTGTCCGAAACCTTTATTGTTTTCTCCCTCTGAGTTCATGCTGAAATTTGTGAATTTGTTGCGTTAAAACAGATGATTATTCAAAAAATCCCCTCTTGTCCATGCTGCACACAAGTCGAATTGTGGGGAAAAGAGTTGTACAAGACAGCGCCACTATAGTTTTGTCCAGATGTAAAGGAATTAAGCCCACGAAATGCATTCCAGCTCACGTGACCCATAATGTCAATCATTCAGCAACGTAGGATACTCAAATATAAAGTAATATCAGTGGTATAATCTCTGCAAAATTTTTTACTAAAAATTAATGAGAAAAGTTGTCGTGTATCCCTTTGTTAATCCTCTGTTTCGAGTATACCCAAGATTGTCATTGGTGCGAGACTGAATATTTATGCAGGCTTGCTGGCACTACTAATACCAAACATTCAGTTTATTGTAGTCAAAGTAAACATTTTACGTGAGAACTCGATCTGGCAGTTTTTGAAAGCGAATGAATACAGAATGCGAGACGTGATGGAAATGGTAAAGTCATAATTGGAATCCGTTCCCAAAGGACCTAATCAAAACTAAAAACCAAATCAGAAACAAGAACAACAACAAAAGTATGTTATGGTTTCGTTTGTAGGAGGGCTAGGGTTTGTAGTAGAGTAGGTTGTGTGTTGTGTTTTCTTCTTATTTTTCTTTTCTTTTAGTTCTGTCTGGCCTTCAGCAAATTGCTCTAAAGGTAAAGCTTGATTGAAACGCACCGACCTGTGTACTCTGATTTAGAAGAATTTTAACTTTTTTTCAAGAATTAAACCACTTTTGCTACTGATTCCAGACTGAGAATTCGTTTAGAGTAGACCATCTTCGGATATCAGTAACCTGAACCTGTTTCACATACACATGCCCAATGATAAGAGATGCTAATCTTAATTTATCCCGTTAAATAAGCAATTGGTTACTCAGTCTTAAAGATTTGGTCAGGTTTAGTGTGCGCAGAGGGAATTCGTAGTTAATTATGGTCCCAGTATTTTGAATCTGGCCGCCAAATTGGGTGTATTCGATTTCGCCATAACCCCTGGAATCACGATCGGCTAAGATTGAGTACCAGAATTTAACAGTACATACAAATATATGTGGGCGGTTATGGCGAAATCTGAAGTACGATGTCAGACATTCATTCGATATGGAAGTGGAATGAAATAAAGGGACATCAAAAAGCAGAGTTTATGTACTCATGAGTAGATGAGGGTGACTATGCCAACATGAATACTCTCCCCTTCCTGGTTCGGCCAGTCGTCCGCCCCCACGTGCATTGGTATTTTAAGTCTGTTCTATATTATCTTCTTAATCTTTCACTCAACTTGTAACAAAATCGAAGCCGTGCCCCTATGGTACCATGGAATATGTGTTTGCGTGTTCGAGGGGGTAGCTGCCTCTCACTCAAGTGCCGGGGAAACCGCGAGCGCCAAGAGGGCGTTTGAAAGACGGCCGATATTTTTGTCCTGGTATGAGTTGACAGAAGGAAGGAAGGCACCGCATGCTACTGCCCGATCTCATCAGACTATTCATGTTTTTTGACTAAAGATTGAGAGGTTGGATAGAGTTTAGAGCCAGCGAGAAATGATGAATGCCACGTAACTGACACTATTCCTACACATTCGTTCAATACTTCTAGACCATGTCCTCGCGGTGATGGGATCACGATATGGGAATTGGGGGCGACTTGTTAAGAAACGTTAGGAGAGAGGTGAGAGTGAGGCCTGTTGGAAAGCCCCTTGGGAACCTATTTTTCCCCAGGGCGCTGAAAGACATTGCCGAAATTGCCAAGTTTGTCAAAACGGTTATCATCATTGCCGACGTTTTGAACAAAAACAGAAGAAAAAATGTCTGCTGGTACTTAATCAAGGACATGAAGGAAACGGGGAGATCGAAGAAGAAAAAACATTCGCCGGCATCGTGCCCCGTCCCCTGGTTTTTAACATACCAATGTACAGTAGTAGACATAATAATTTTCAAGAGGAGAGTGTGGTGACATTTTCTCTGTTTGTCAGACGAGTGGAGCGAAACAGCTGTTTAAATGTCTTGTTTAGTTTGGAAACGTATTGAGTGCCACAGGCGATGGATTGACATTATTGCACAAGGTGATTATGCGCTACATTGCATGTTTATGTCGCCGTAACATTAATTTTGCAATGCTGCTCTTCTCTTTGATATGTTTGTCTGTTTTTTATTTATTTCTTTTTCGGTGGGTCGCTTTGGGGCAAACATCAAACAAACAAGCAAAAACAATCTTGTAGTATTAAGAGAATCATCTTAAGGAGACGCGTCCTGTTGTGCTTTGCATGTTTTTAATACATGGATAAGGTACATTTTTTACAGGACGATAATCTTTGACAGTAGTGATCAAACAAGCCTCAAAGAAAGATAGAGTCGGGCAAAAGGGTATGTGCGAAAAAATACGGTGGTTAAGAATCAGCCAAGTAAAACATGGTACAGATATGTTTGGAACAGGATCCAATGCTACAGCTGATCCCATTGAACTCCATATTCGAAGAACAGTAATGTATCAAACTCTTTATATGTCTTAGTTTCTACAATTCCCGACAAAGCATGTTTTTTCCCGGTTTCTTGCATTAGAATATTTGAAAAATAATGCGAAGTCCTGAAAGAAAAGTTGACTGTCTACAGTAGTTTTGAAAACGTCAGCAAAGTCTCATTTCCAAGCAAGTTTGTCGAGCGAGAAGCAATGCTTTGATGACACTCGACGGGATTAAGATATTAATCATGTCGATATTTATCACATCCCCACCAAAGTCATGTTCCCTTGACCCCATTCCAACCTCACTTTTGTTACAGAACATAGATTTACTT